>JAMLFY010000006.1:0-33218 GCA_030441495.1 Dalbergia oliveri
GCTCGCACACTTCCTGGGGAATTTCCAGAGGTCACTCATCCCAAAATTACCCCAAGTCAAGCACGCTTAAATGTGGAATTCTTTCATGATGGACTATCGAAAAAAGATACATCTTTATGGTATAGGTAGTACAATCAATTCATATAAGTCCTCCTTAACTGTCTAGTCACATACCTATAATGACTCAGGATCCTAGTTGAGTGTGTAATCGGTTTATTCATGTACCCATCTCTTGGAAAAAGCAGAGCACTCCTTGTCCAATCCCTTCTCACACGCGATCACTCAGTTCCTTGTCCCGGCATTACATGCCCACCAGCTTGGGCTTGGTTCGTCCCTGAACTACATCGTACTAGGAGAGGTGCAGGCTCAAATACATTTGTAACATTCCCTCCTGCTTTATGGATTGAAGACTATCCTCACAAACCAACACGGTTCTTTTAGCATGTTTTGTCCTCACTCACACTTCAAGGGAAAATTTCTCAGAGGTCACCCATCCCAATTACCCCAAGTCAAGCACGCTTAACTATGAAATTCTTGTAATGAGCTACCAAAAAGAAAGATGTATCTTTGTGACATAGGTAGTACCAATTAATTTATATAAGCCCTCCTCGCTGTAACCTGGTGTCCCATACCTATAGGACTCAAGATCACTCTCATTAAGGATGTGTGACAGTCATTCATGTACCACCTCGCTTCAAGGCAAAGGGTAGCTCCTTACTCCTTGCCTTTCTCACCGGAATTCACTCCCCTGCCTCATCTCAAGGGCGTTCCAGCCCCACTTGAATTATTGCGCAAAGATGTGAGAAAAACCTTCTGAGAGGCGCTCCAGTGCTAAAATGAGCACTAAAACGATCGTGAACAATAAGGCAATGAAGGGGAAAACATAGCACTCTGGTGGCAGTTCCAATCTTCAAATGAGCATTAAGTGCTAAAGTTTTTATAAAAACTTCCCTATTTCGGTCCAACCAGAATTTTTAGAACTAAACCCAAAAACACAGAGCTCTCACTCCCAAACCCCATCTCCACCCAAATCTCCATTTTTTCAAATCAAACTTCAATATTCCATTCCTAAAGCATTAAGGTATGTTGTTCTCTTAGTTTTACTCCCTTTTCTTCAATTCCTTATTGCTCTTAGGGTGATTTTGATGGTTTATTATATGTTTCAAGAGATGAGGGTCTTCTAGTATGATAGATATAGATTTGAGTTATTTAGAGGTTTTAGAGATTAATTTAGAATCTATTGCTTCAATGGAGGATACTAGTGCCATTCTTGCTCCAAGAAACTCTGTTAGTGTTGAACTTTCTACTTACTACTCTAGGTGAGTGGGTTCACATATGCAATCTCTATATTAATCATTATATCTATTTCATTAAAAATATGAATTAGTATATGATTTTAGAGTTTATTTTGAGGATTATTGGGATTTCTGCTGAATTGAGAGTTTATGATTTTCAAAATAGCATGAACTGCATTTTGAGAGAAAACTCATGGGACTATTGTTGATCAAATGAACTTATAGAGAACTGAATTGAAATTTAAATTGTTTAGAGTTGAATTTATGATCATATGATTTTTGGTACTGGACATTTGATATGAAAAAGGCTTTTTAAACCCTAGGATAGAAGACTTTGTGAAATTTAGAGAAAAGATTGAGATTTTGGTTGAGCTACTAAGAGTGCAAGTAGCTCAAACGTTCATGCAAACGAGATGGGGCCTCCAAACACTCCAATACTCAAGTCAGTGAATGATTAAGGCATAGAGTGGTAAAATAATAGCATGTAAAAAGCTTGTGATACCTGGGTTGAGCCCTTTATAGCATGAGGTGACCCTAATAAGGTAGGAAATAATCTACCTTGGATGAGGGATATATGGGATTTAGTAGATATTAAATATATTCCGATATTGCAGGAGATATGACATAATAAATAAGATATGGTGTAATAATGACAAGATATAATGAGAGATATAGAGAGATCCTATATGGGATTTAGGAGATATCCTCAAAAAATCTAGGAGAATCCATGGGATTGGGTGCCGCATTTGCCGATCTCTGGGACCTATGTCTCTCCTGGTTTCTGTTCAATGTGTTGGCCTATATTTCTAGTCCAGTGCACCATTCTTATTTATATTCTATATTGGAAACTCGTACTATATATGCCCATGTGGGTACTATCATGTAAGCTCATCCTGAAACTATGGATATTATGTTATGTTTTATATATTGCATGAAGTGTATTACATTTCAATGTTACTTCAGCTCAATTAATTTCATTTGTAAATCCTATATTATACCAAAACTATGACTCACATATCATTCACACAAAGGCTTAATCTTTAAAGAGGTAGATTCATACAAAAAATAAAAATAAATTTACCCACTCTTTTCTTAATTTCAACTTAAAAATAAAATGGATCAAAAAGCAAAAGTAACCGCTAATATACTTACATAAGAACACTCCTCATAGGCATAGGAGAATTCGCGGCCTTAAAAATATTAAATGTTACCTGTTGGTCTCGCACACATATAGTCAACTTACCTATTTGACCATCAATAAAGTCTTACCCGTGGCTAAAAAGGGACCCAGAATCAATGGAACATCGCAATCTTCCTCCATGTCCAGTATGATAAAATTCGCAGGGAATATGAACTTGTCCACTTTGACAAGCACATTTTCAACAATTCCTTTAAGATAAGGGAAAAAGCGATTTGATACTTGAAGAATGACAGTGGTTAGCATGTATTCCCTAAACCTAACCTTTTGGAATATTGATAGAGGCATGAGATTTATGCCTAACCCTAAGTCACACAAAGCTCTCCCAAAGAATTGAGTTCCAGGAGAGTAAGGGATAGTGAAGCTTCCAGATCCTTTAATTTTGGGAAATAGCTTATTTTTCAAAATGGCACTACATTCTTCAGTTAAAGCAACAATTTTAAAGTTACCTAACTTGCGCTTCTTTGAGAATATCTTTCATGAACTTCATATAACTTGGCATTTGCTCCAAAGCTTCGGTAAAGGGAATGTTTATGAGGTTTCTTGAGGACTTCTAAGAATTTTCGAAATTTTGCATAAGACTTTTGTTTGCAAAAAGTGATTAGGGAATGGTAGGGAAGTAATGGGCTTCACATTCTTCTTACTATCTTCCCTTGTGGCAACTTCCTTTTCTTGTGCACCTTCACTTCCTCAACATCTTTTTTATGCTCCACCTCTTGATGCAAAAATTTAGTTTCAAGTTTCCTTTAATTTCTTTCCCACTCTTAACAATTATAGCCTTGCATTGCTCATTGTTGCCACCCTTAGGATCCATGATTGTGTTACCAGGAAAGGTTCCTAATGGTCGATTACTCCAGTTGAGCAATTTGACCAATTTAAGCTTCCAAGTTTCACAATGAAGCAGTTGACTTTGAAAGAGAGCATTTGGCTGGCCAAATAAGCATCTTGGCCAGCTCAATGAGCATCAGTCTTGGCCATATAAGCACTGGGCTCATTAATGAAGGTAATGAACATGCTCTCAAGGGAAGTTTAGTCCTGAAAGTGCTCCTTAGGTGGGGAAGGTTGTGGTTGGAAGCCAGGTGGAAAGTTTAGAGGCACCTTGGGTTAAGTGAAGGATAAAGAGGATTCTTTGTTATTTTCCCAAGCATAGTTGCATAGACTTCACCCTCCTTAGTTGTAGTTTTTGTTGAATGGTTGATTAGGACGAGGTTGGCGATTATGAGCCAAAAATTATACACTCTCTATAGTATGGGGACATTGATTAATAAAGTGCTGTAGTTCACGCAATCACAAACCGTAAAAGAGCTTTCAACCAATTTACATTTATGGTATCCAACCTCTTAGGAGTAGTCACCACTTGAGCCGAGAGAGAAATGAGGGCATCCACCTCATACATACTGGCTATCTTCTTTGAATTTATCTACTCAGTTGGCCATTGATAATTGCTAGCCGCCATTTCTTTCGAAAGGTCAAGAGTAGTATCTCCGGCCTAGCCATCAATGCACCAACTCAGCTTCAATAGTAGCTCTCTCTTGATGAAGTAGTCCCATGTACACAATTTGAACTTGGAGCCACCTAGAAATGCCATGGTGTGGACATCTCCTAAGCATCTCCTTGTACCTTCCTATGCCTCGTATAGAGTTTCGCCATCTACTTGCTTGAAGGACGTGATGTCTAAGTATAGCTTAGTTGTCTTGATTGGGGGAAGAATTTGGCAAGAACCTTTTGGGCAAGGTCCTCCATGTAGTGATATAGTTTGTAGTAAGCAAAAAGAGCCATGCCTTAGCCTTATCCCTTAGAGAACGGGAACATGCATAAATGAATGCCTTCCTTCGAAATGTCATTATGTTAAAAGGTATCATACATCTCTAGGAAGTTAGAAAGATGAGCCATAGGATCTTCACTAGGCAACCCATGAAATGGAACCATGTTCTACACCATCTAAATTGTAACGCCCGATTTTTCCTGTTTGTAAAATTACCAAATGCCCCTAGGTAATTTTCGCATGGGATTGAATCAAACAATCCTTAATTAGGAATTTTAACATTAGGGTAACATTAGATGGGGGCTTGGATAGCAACTTGTGCAAAAACGCAAATTCTAATATCTGTGTGTAAAATGACCAAAATGCCCTTGAGGTCATTTGTGGAAAATCATATATAGACAATTTGTTATCCTCAAGGGGTTAGATTTATGTTTGAAGATAATTATTTGTGATATGTTGATATTGAGGTACAAATCTCAACTCCCATTTTACCCTAAGTAAAATTACCAAATTACCCTTGTGATAATTTAAAACGAGATTGAGTAATCTTTGAACCTTACATCAAGAAGTCTAAGATATTTGTACTATGTAATATCTGGAAATGTTAGGTAATTCAGAGATTTTTATATGAAATTACTTCTTTACCCCCTAGTTAGTGCTTAATAAGTTCACTTAAGTAATTAAGGCAATATTATCAATTCATTTCAAATTGATTTCATTCATTAATCTTGGGTTAAAAATAATTACTTGAGGTTAAAAATAATTACTTGAGGTAATTAGAGCCTAAGAATTGTGTAGGAAAATTTAATTTTCTTTCTTAATTACAAGGACTCATATAAAATCAATAATATTGATTAAGGTAAATCTAGTGTATTTTCTTTCTTTGTCTTGAGATTATGACTTATTTTACTAATTGATTTTCAAGTCAATTAAGATTAACTCCATTATTAGTATAAGATTACTTTTTTACCTTGTCTTGGTAAATCCCAAACACTTGATTTTTACCATTTACACTAAGTTACCAATTCATGATTTATTTCCTAATTAAATATGCTATCCTACATATCCTACCATTTATCAAGAATCCACAATTGCCTCCCATTATTCCCAAACCAGCCACGGACTCCATGCCTTCATCATCCTCATGATTTATTCTTTTTCAATAAATAATGCACTTGCAAACATCATTGCCTTACCATTTGCTTTTTTGGAGTTGTCTTGCTCAAAGAATCATAAAAAAAATTCTACATTCTCTCAAGGCTTCAAGCTTTCTTCTTCTTCCTCCTCCATAACCAAGAAGCTCCATTCTTGACATTCATCCAAGTTCTCAACTTCAAACTAACACATTTCCACCATAGATCAACTCCTAAACACCTAAACTTTCCAATTCTAAACCCAAGAAAAATCCTTCCTCCATTTTTTCCTTCGTTGGCTGAAACCATCATCATCTAGAAAAGATTTTTCTTTTCTTTAATTCAATAAAAAGATCAAGCTTTCACTTTTGTAACAAGAAACAATTCGGTAGGATTTTATTTCATATTCTTTCTCTTGTTCTTTCCTTTAAATTTCGATTTTTATGGCTTGATGATGACCATGGCTTGATGATGAGGAACCATGGTGGTGGTTGTGAACCCATCATATAATAGACCTCTAATGTAACACCATAACTTTTAACCTAATGCGCTCGAGTCGCATTTTGGTTATTTATTAGTTGTTACGCCTTTGTTTCAGAACTTGACCTATCTTTCTTTAAAATACGAGTATTAAAAATATGACTAAATTTTTCTTTTTGAACTTAAAGCTTAAATGCGAGCCGCATGCGCATAATACAATTAATGCACGTATGATATAGCAATCATATAAACTTCATCATAACATATATAGATAAATCATAGAATAATCACAACACAAATCATACTAACATGCCAAAATCATAACATAATAGCGATGTCCTACAAATGTAAGGATATCCTAAAATACTAAACAAAACAAACAAGTTGAACATACACAAGCCCAAAGTTAAACATAACTATAACAAAACTAGACTAGTCTTCACGCTTCCGTTGCAACCTTGATCCGAGATGACGTGACTTCTTTGCCGGCCTCAATGAAGATCACGAGCAATCCGCATCATTCATGTCTTAAGACGACAGAAGAAAGAAAAGGGATGAGAAACTTCAAAGATTCTCAGTAGGTGTCCAACTTTAACACAAATATCATCATCATCATCCCAGCCACTTCGGTTTTCATTATGAAAGAGGTGTGCATGCATAAGATTCAATTTTAAATTTCTCAACTCCTTTTATCCAAAGTGGGTGTCTTTTAGCATAGGTCTTAATGACAATGCAACAGATATCTCATGTATGCATGACAATACCCCAAGAGCATAAATAACACATGTAAATAACACATATCACATGATTAAATGCACAATTAGAACAATGATGTGACACATGCATATGCATATTTTACTTTATCATGCTTGAACTCTTTAGTTCCTTTCTTAATTTCCACCTTCATACATCATCAAAATCCAACCAACTCTAACACCCTAATATTTAACTCAACACGCCTAGGATGCATTGAGATTAATTATTAGTTATTACTCTTTTAAATTCATTTTATCAAAATACTTAGCGAAAAATAAGGTAAAATTTTTTTTTTGAAAACCTAAATCAAAACTAGAGCCATGCGTACTACCATGAGCAAATAGTAAAACAGAGAGAACTAATCATACAAGTTAAGAGCAATAAAGAACACATTTATCCATAGAAGCAAATATTATAATATTAAATAACATAGTTGAATACATGATTCTAGATTCATCAACTGAAAAACTAAAATAGAGTCATAGCCGTATAAAATGGAAGCTTACGATACATAGAAAAGGAAAATGCGTAAATAGAAAGGAAAACATAAGCAGCAAGTCAGGGAAGCCCAAAAGATTAAACCCCAACAATAGCTACCCCTCCCTCTAAACCTCCTGGTGACGCTGGTCCTCTGCGAAGGGGAAATGTATCCCACGAACTTAAAGCTCCTTGGTCGTGGCCCAACAAAGTGGGGGTGTGGGCATACGGAGTGGGGGAACAATATGGCCTCCTCGCGCGGCGCCTCGGCTGTGCACTCGCCTCGTAAGCCTCGGGTGACAGTATCCTCATTGCCCCTACCCATGTCCATGGGCACGAGGAGAGCAGGACCCTCTGAGTAGATGTAAGGGGAGTCCTGAGACAGTCAATCCCAGGACACCGTATGAGTGGGACGTACTCAAGTAGCTCTAGCACAGAGGATGATGGATGGGTGACGAGTCTCTCGCCGTGGGGGGTCCTCTTAAAGATCATGTCGTCGTCATATGGTGAGGTAGGACTGAAGCGAAAGCTAGAAACTAATGCACGACAGGTGTCCCATTTATGCAAAAATGCGCAGCACAACGACCTCAAATAATGACATGATGAGGGTCAAAGTCCACTTCCCAATTCGGCATGTCAATGAAGACCACAACGTCGCCATCGAGATCTGAAGACGTAACGGGAAAAGAGAAATAGAGGGTGGAATCTTACTAAAGAATCTAGGAGGAATCCTCAACCCTAATGTCGTCGTTTACATCCCAGGAATCTTGGGTTTATTATGAAAAGATTTAACATGCAATGGTCTATTATGAGGTTTTATAAAAGTAATTATCCAAGGTCCGTGTTTTCTTTTATAATGAATCTTAATAATGAATACATAGCAAAGCATGAATACATGGCAATACCTTATACAAGTAAACCAATAAAACATGACATCAACAATTTATCACCATATAAGTGGCATGTAACTTCTCATGAAAACCTTTCTCTTTCGTAAGTATGGAACTTCATATCCTTTCTCTTTCTCAAACTTGTGACATAAAGGTATCAAACCTGGTATCATTGCCACCCTATGTTAGGCTATGAGCTCATACCTCAACTAGTCATCACTAGTTCTTACTCATCCTCTTGATAAGCGTAACATAATCACAATCATAATAGTCCGACTCCAGAGTATGGGTAGGGGGCCTAAGGATCACCCATCATAGGACTTTTTCCTTCTTCAAACACATCATCTGGTTAAGCCAGTGACTTTGTCCGCTTTGGCAAACAAACTGTCAATGCCCTCACGATTTTACCTTTCCTCACCATGGAGGAGTATGTCTCTATACGAAACACATCAACTGGTTAAGACCACTTTGTTTGCTTCTATGGCTGGCATCCATATCCTCCACGGGCTTACTTTTTCCTCATCGTAGTAGGAGAAATGAGTCTCATGTCACTTTTAAAATCTTACTTTCAAAAACTTCTTAGTCTCTCAATTTGATGGAAATTCAAAGGCACAATGGTGTACAAATTTCCTCAAATTTGAGTCACATAACTTATTTAACACATGCTTCCTTATTCAATGTCTCTGCTAAGCAAACCTTTAAAATCATATAAACATGTTCACCCATTTCATCATTATCTCATATCCTTCTGCATCTTAATCATAACATGCCACATTATCATAACAATCACATCATAATTTCACATATTCTCATACACATGCCATTAATACTTTCACATGCTCTCGATATATCATAACTACGTGTTCACTTGGTCACTTACTCTCATCATCTTCCCTATCTTATAGTATCTTATGCTTTGACCCTTGCGGGTCTTAAAACTTAATATTCTAGTTATCCTAACACCCATAAGATCTCTAATGCACCTAAAGGATCATTACTTGTAATTCTCTCTAATTTTTATGCTTACTAACGCCTCCAAACAGCCTTGCATAGATTGGGTATGATGGTTATTATTCGATTACGGGGTTCTAGAATCTATGTCTTTAAGCCTTTCTAAGTTCCGTCTTCGCCTAAGGCTCTATATTCAATTCCTAAACCAATTATCAGAGATTCCTTTACATATCCACTAATTATAAACCATTTTCCATAAGTTCAATTATGCTGAAACGAATTTATAATTCTTGTGCTTAAGTGTTCTAGAATCCTCATTTTAAGTCCTTTTTAGTTACTTGTTCTTTCCTAACATTCCTAAATCGGTCCTTGCCTCACTCAAACACAATTTTACACATTTTAACTCCATAAAACAACATCAATACAGTGGCCAAAAAAACAAGGCAAAACTGAATTGTATATCTCACATAATCACATGAATTCATGATTTTAAATACATATAAGTTACTAGTTTTCTCTTGGAATAATTTTAGGAACTCAAAACTCTTTTAGAAACTAATTTATCTCATTAAAATCATATAAATGTGAGTAAGGGCAGTAGCTAAATCATTTTGCCCATAGGGTAGATTTAAAACATAAAATCATGTTCATAATATTCTCTAAATTCACCTATGCTTAGAAAAATTTCAAGACATAGGCTATTGACACTTGTGATTAGATGCAACTCATACCAAGTCCATCATCATCATCACAAGGCCAAGATAGCATTCAAGGAAGGCTTCCATTTTCTAAGACTTTACATATGATACTTGGGCAAGTCTTTGAGCTCTAGAATATTTAAGTGATGACATAAACATAAACATGCTATGCACTTTGTTTTATTCTTCATTATAAAATAAAGTGAGAGCATAAAATAAATATGAGATGTAACCTCCTTATTATCTTTAAAGATTAAGTGATAACTTGAAATATAAACATGAAGTGCAAGCTTGGAAATTTAAACATGAAAATGCAAGTTCATTTATTTATTCTTGAGAGCTTAGTGATGGCATCAAAAAGTAAACATGATATGCAAGACATAAACTTAAACATGAATGCAAACTTATTTTATCTTAACTAGAGCTCATGTAAGACTTTAGAGGAACATCAATAGCCTTAACCCAACATGCATCTAACAATATAAAGTGAGCTTTAGAGTTCTTAGCAACAAGTCTTCAAAGAAATCTTATGGTTTGAACATCATCATCAAGCTCAAGAAAATAGATTAAGAGATAAACATCAACACTTATCAAAACAAACATAAAGAGAACTACTCATATTCTTTATTTTATTGCTCACAAGCTCCTATCTAGAGTAACTCTAGAACAACCAACTTTAAGGTTGGCAAGGGTAAGCTTAGAGCTCTTTGAAAACATGTGATTAAGTTTCTTAAACAAAACCTTTAGTGAGCTCCTTAACATTTTTATCAAACTTTGTACAAATAAAGGAAATGAAAATGAAATCATTGAGGAAGAAAGGAAATGAGAACCGAAATCTTGAGCAAGGAAAAGAAAAGGAAACTGAAATCATGTATGGTCCAAGACCAAGTTTTCAAGCTTTAGAGGTTTCTCACATGGTATCCACAAGATCATTATCTTGAAACCTCATCATTAAGCCAAAGTTTTCTCATCAACAATGCTCTAAGGCCGAAATGAAAAGGAAGATAGAAAGTGTATTGAAAACTAAGAGAAAACTAAAACTTTTCTTAAAGAAAGTAAACAAAACTTTGAAAATAAACCCCTACCAAATGAAGTCTTGGATGAGATGAAAGAAAGCTTGGGTTTTTGATGAAGTGAGAAGACAAAATCCTCTCTTTGATGGTGATGATGATTCGAACCAAAGAGGAAACACAAGGAGGATGAATTTTTTGAAAAATATGAACTTGGAAGTGGAAAGGTTTAGTGTTTGAGAGGTGGTTTAAGGTGGGGGAGTAGTGGTTCAAGGTTATTTGTGGTGTTTTGTGGTGGTGGAAAGTCTCTTTGGTGGTGGAGGAAGAAAACAAGATGAAGAGAATTTGAGAGGAAAAGGAGAGAATTGCAAGAAGTTTGAACTTAGCAAAGGTTCTAAAGTGTAACCAAGTTTACTAAGGCATGGTATTTATAGAAAAAATGAAACAATGTGGCTGAAATGGGAGGAAAGGCTGATGACTTCATGGCCTTTGGGGAGGAAAATATTTTCAAAAAAATTAGTCATTCAAAGGCATGGTTGGAGGTATGGCCAAGTATGGTCCAACGTAGGTTTGAGGTATGGTTCTTTGAGTGAAACAAAATCAACATGTGACACAAATGGGGGTATGCATTCGGCAGCATGTGCAGCCAAGGGGGAGGAGAAATTGTTCATCTAATTGTGATTTAATGATGTGTTTAGGTGTATCTTTGATTAAGGTTTTGATTAGGAGTTTGTAAGAAGGTATTTAGGTGAGGTAATGGTCAATTAAGGTTGTCAAGACTTGATTTAGGGGATGGTCTTGCTAGATTAAAGAATTAAAAACTCTTTTCAAGTTAAATTAAATCATAGACACAATTCCTTAATTTAAGAAATTGGAGAGAGAATTTACTATTTAAAATTCCATAACTAGGAATCTTGAATCTAAGAATGAAATTATAGTCTAACTAAGCAATCTTAGGTTCTAATTAACCTTAATAAATTATTTTGACTCTAGATTAATTATCAAAATTAATTAATCTTTGATTAGAGCCTAATATTGCTTAGGTTTGGTTAATTGTATCATTAGGCTCACTGTACACTGTTCTAGGGCAAAACAATAATTTTACTAATACTGCTCGGACCTCCAGGGCCAACTAACTATCATGATCCACTCATAAACATCATTCAAACTCCTGGAAAGTTTCGGGCTCAGACGGCACCTTAACCCATGTAAATCGCTACAGGGTATTTTGGTCATTTTGAGTTGAAAGTTAAAAACGATATTTTCACCTTGATATCAAACACTACAATCATAATCCCCTTCAAACATTGAGTTGACCCATTCAAGAACAGGGGTCGTTCTAATTAAGGAAAAATGACCTCAAGGGCATTTTGATCATTTGTACTTAGATAGAAAATGGGGCATACATTACTCCCTCCTTAAGAATTTTGCCTTGAAATCGTTACCTTAGAAAAGCTTAGGATACTTCGTTCTCATCTCGGATTCTAGCTCCCACGTGTATTCTTCCGTCTTGTCTCCCCCACGCCATTTTCACCAAATGAACGAACTTTTGAGCCTAATGCCACGGTCCATGATCCTCGTTGGTAGTAGATTGAAAGTTAGGTCCTCCCTTAACTACATGCTCTGGTTCTAACACATGACTAGGATCGGATTGGTATTTTCTTAATTGGGAGACGTGAAAGACGCCATGAAGATTAGACAGGGTTAGAGGTAAGGCTATTCTAAGTATCCCGACTCTATGAAGAATTTCAAAAGGATCGAGAAATTGGGGACTCAACTTTTTGACTCACATGGCTCTACCTATACCCTAGTGGGGGTAATCCTTAAGAAAACATGTTTACCCTCTTGGAACTCCAACGACTTTCACCTTGTCATAGCTTTTTTGTCGACTTTAGTCAAAATTCTATCCTTAATCCTTTTGATTTGCTCTGTGGTTTCCCTTACTACCTCCAGTCCTAACATGCTTTGTTTTCTAGGTTTGTGCCAACACAAAGGGGACTGACACTTTCTTCCATACAAGGCTTCGTACTGCCATACCGATGCTCGCGTGATAACTGTTGTTATATACGAACTCGATAAGTGGTATTATCCAATTCCCGTTCTATCCAATACTCATGCCCTCAACATGTCTTCTAAGGTTTGGATAGTTTTTTTTTTTATTGGTCATCTGTTTGAGGTGGTAGCCGTCTTAAACACAGTTTGAACCAAATGCCTTTTGAAAGGCTCCCCAAAACGTGACGTAAACCAAGATCTCAATCTAAGATTATCGTTGATGGGACTCCATATAACCTTACTACCTTTTGTATGTATAGCTAGGCTAAATTGTCTAGGGAAAAGGTGATCTTAATGGGCAGGAAATGGGCCGACTTGGTTAATCTATCCACTATTACCTGAATAGCATAATAAGGCTTGGGTCCTAGGTAGCCGTCACAAAATCCATGAATATGCTATCCTACTTCCACTTCGGGCAGAGCAGGGTTCCAACAATCCTGAAGGCTTTTGGTGCTCAATCTTCACCTTCTAACATACCAAGCACTTACTAACCCATGCAACTACATTCTTTTTCAATCCTGGCCACCAAAACATCTTCTTTAAATCCTGATGCATCTTGGTAGTACCAGGGTAAATGGTGAAGTGGCTTTTGTGCCTCTTCTAAGATGCTCTCTGGAGGTCACCATCCTTAGCACGTAGATCGCCCTTCAATCTCCATAAACCATTTGGTTTTGCTCAAACCCTTTAGTTTACCCACCTTCACTGGCTTTAGGTCTCCTAAATTCTTCATTCTCCCTTTGTGCTAGAGCGACCCTTCTTAAACCCACTGGTCATACTAAGGCGACACATCTTCACACTCCTCAATCACAGACATCCCCAAATTCTAACCCCTAAACTTCTCTATTAACTCAACTTCCTCAACCATCATGTGAGAACGATAATGATTTTCGACTCAAGGATATCAAACACTACAATCATAATCCCCTTCAAATACAGTTAACCTATTAAGGATGGTTAGTTACCTTGAATTCCAGGTAAAAAATGATCTCAGGGGCATTTTGGTCATTTGTACTTAAAGAAAAATCGGCATTACAAACTCACTTCTCCTGTAATTTTAACGTCTAGGAATGAGCTTAACCCATCTAGTCATCACTAGATTTAATATGGGGAAAAGAGGGGAACATATTACTTTCTTAAGTATGCACTTTCTTGTCATGGGAAATGCTACTCTCTGGATCACCTCTCATAACCTTTAATTCCTGGAATCTAGAGGATCATTTCCACATTAGCATATCATATAAGGATGCAATATGAGCATGAAATCATAGAATGTCATCAAACATATCATGTTAAGATGCAAGGCCACAACTATATCATATACTTTACTTTTGCTCTTTAAACACATGCAACTTTACAATATTTCAAGCAAAATCATAACATCTCATATGCATTCCAAACAACCAATCACGTAAGATCACAATAACACATAACTTTTCAAGCATGTGGAAGCATCTGAACATTCTTTAATAACAAGTCATTCCACATTTTTAACTCTAAGTTATCCTTATAAGAAAATCTTCATGGTCTTAGCCACATAATTAGAAATCTTTAGATTGATAGTAAAATTAAAGAACTCAATAAAATATGTCCTTACTCAACAACATATATGTACATATATATACATATATATGTTTCATAAGTCAAAGTTCATTATGTAAATTAAAATGGTGAGTCTTAAGCACTAGATTAATTTTTAGTGATGGCATAAGTATAAATATGTAATGCAAGCTTCATTCTTAGTTTTCTAGATTAATAGCAAGAAATGTAAATATGCTATGCAAAGCTTAAATTTAAATATGAGGATGCAAGCTCTAGTTTTATATCTTTAAGTTTTAGGTGATGGTTTGAAAAGTAAATATGCTAAACAAGAAATGTAAACATGAATGCAAGTTCAATTCTTTATTTTAGTGCTCTAGACCTCTTAGAGTATTTACTCTAAATCACATTTCAACTTTAAGGTTGAAATAGGTAGGCTTAAGATTTATCATTTAGATGAAAATGCATGCTCTTGTTTTATCCTTTAAGCTTAAGTGATAACTTGGAAAGTAAATATGCTAGGCAAAAAAATATAAATATGAATGCAAGTCCATTTCTTTATTTTAGTGCTCTAGGCCTCTTAGAATATTTACTCTAAATCACATTCAACTTTAAGGTTAAGATAGGTAGGCTTTGAGATTAATTATTAAGTGATAACTTGGAAAGTAAATATGCCAGGCAAGGAAATATAAATATTAATGCAAATCCATTTCTTTATTTTAGTGCTCTAGGTCTCTTAGAGTATTTACTCTAAATCACATCTCAACTTTAAGGTTGAGATAGGTAGGCTTTGAGATTAATTATTAAGTGATAACTTGGAAAGTAAATATGCCAGGCAAGGAAATATAAATATGAATGCAAGTCCATTTTTTATTTTAGTGCTCTAGGCCTCTTAGAGTATTTACTCTAAATCACATCTCAACTTTAAGGTTGAGATAGGTAGGCTTTGAGATTAATTATTAAGTGATAACTTGGAAAGTAAATAAGCCAGGCAAGGAAATATAAATATGAATGCAAGTCCATTTCTTTATTTTAGTGCTCTAGGCCTCTTAGAGTATTTCTAAATCACATCTCAACTTTAAGGTTGAGATAGGTAGGCTTTGAGATTAATTATTAAGTGATAACTTGGAAAGTAAATATGCTAGACAAGAAATGTAAACATGAATGCAAGGCTTAAATATAAATATGCAATGCAAGGGCTTGAAATATAAATATGAATGCAAGAGCTTGAATATAAACATGAATGCAAGTTCAATTCTTTATTTTAGTACTCTAGGCCTCTTAGAGTATTTACTCTAATCACATCTCAACTTTAAGGTTGAGATAGGTAGGCTTTGAAATTAATTATTAGATGGTAATGAAAGTGCAAGACTTAAATATAAATATGCAATGCAAGGACTTGAAATATAAATATGAATGCATTACTTTAAGTTCTAGGCTCAAGACTACCACTTTGACAACATAACTTTATCATTTGATAAACCTTTTTTAAAAGTGGAACCTTCAAGGTTTAGAGGTCAAACAAGTGAGGGTTTTGCAACCAACACCCAAGAATCCTCATCATCAAGCCATGGTTCCATCATCATCTAGGCCTTGAGGCCGAAATGAACAAAGGAAGAAAGGAAAAAGGAAAACCGAAATGATTAAGGAAGAAAAGAAGAATTTTTCAACATGACACAAAATAAATCCAAGAAAAAGGATAGAAATTTTAAAAGAAAAATTCCTTACCAAGATATTTTCCTTTTCAAAAGATGGAAGCTTGGTCTTGAAACAAGATGAGAAGAACAATTCCTTCCTTGATGCTCAAAGGAATTCGGCCAAGAGAAAAAAAGGAAGAAAGGTTTATTTTGAGTTTTTGATCCTCGGAATGGGAAGGTTATATGTTTAAAGGAAGGTTTATAGTGTTTGGGTGGTGGTTTATGTTTGGAAATTAGTGGAGGATGATGATTCTTTGAAAGGAGGCGAAAAACCTTTAGAACTCAAAGAAAGAAACTGAAGCTTTGCACAAGTGAGCAAAATGTTACAAGCTTTCTTGGTTGCCTATTATAGGAAATGAAACACAATGGAGGTGCATCCATGGAGGAGTGGCCGGTTGCTTTTTTGGAGGAAAGGAAGAGAAAATATCTCTTTGTAAGGTATGGCTTTGGGTATGACTAGGTAAGATGCAAAGCATGGTTCAAAGTATGGCTAGGTATGGTTTTTAAGCTTATTTTATTTGAATTTCAACATGTGATAGATGATTTTGGGAGTATGGCCGATTGTGATTAAGGCATAATGGGGGAAGAAAATCTCATTTTTAATGTTGGTTTACAAGTGTGTTTAGGAGTTAATTTGGTTAGGCCATGGATTAGGGATTGTAATTTGTGTTTTAGGTGAGATAATGGGTAATTAAGGTGGTTCAAGACAAGATTAAAGAGTGGTCTTACTTGATTAATGCAAATCCACCTTTATTAGGGATGAATCTCATCATGTGACAACTTCCATGATTTAAGGAAATTGATTGAAATCTTTACTATTCATGAAAATGTGACATAAAGTCTTAAAATCAAGAAAAGGATTTTAAGTTTCTTAAGCAATCTTAGGTTCTAATTAACCTTAATTAATTATTTTGACTCTAGATTAGTAATTAGAATTTACTAATATTTAATTAGAGCCTAATATTGCTTAGGTTTTGCTAATCACATTATTAGGCCCAAAATGCACTTAGCTAGGTGCAAAACGATAATTTTTTACAAAAACCTCCAGGACTACCCAGCTTAACTTAACATTAAACATTACTTAAAAACCTCATTTAAAACCTTTTGGTGAAGTTTGAGGCTTACAGGCATGTAAATGATGTTAATTAGCCACATGGGCGTTTTGATAATTTTACACATCAGAACTCAAAAATGAGATTCTTTTGCTCTATTAACACACATAATATATAATCCCCTATCATCATCAAAACGTCCCCTTGAGGATGGCCGAGGTCCCGGTCCTCATTTTCGAGTAAAATGACCTCAGGGACATTTTGGTCATTTGTATATGGGAAAAATCGAACGTTACATCTAAAGCTCAATGTTTAGTTTTTGTTGTCAAAAGATTAATGGAATAATTGTTAATTTTCTTTAAGTTAATTCTTTTGAGCGTGATGATAATTTCAAAAATAAGGTTCTTGAAACCATGATAATAAGAATTTTAAAGCTCACTTCCTTTTTGTTAAGATTAATTGGAGTCAAAGAGTTCATTCTTTAGAAGTCTTGAGTTTGAGCTTAACAAGATATAGAAAGGAACTTGCATCCATGTTTATGTTTCAAGTTCTTGCATATCATGTTTAAATTTCAAGCTATGCATAATCCTGTATATTTTCAAGTAATCACTTTAATTCTTGAAGATAATAATATGGACTTGCATATCATGTTTAATTTTCCAAGTCTTGCATATCATGTTTAAATTTCAAGTCATCAACTTAAATCTTAAAGATAAGAAAATGGACTTGCACACTGTGTTTATATTTCAAGCATTGCATATCATATTTATATTTCCAAGTTACACCTTCTAATAACCAAGATTAAAAATGAGATTGCATGACATGTTTATGATTCTAGTTATTACCTAAATCTCTAAAGCTCAAGACTTGCTTCTTTTATCTTAGATAGAAATTTTAACCATGGACATACTTTCAACTTATGATTTCTGCCTTATGATGATGATGGGCCTAGAGTTGAGTTTTATTTTATGTTAAGGTTCAAAATTGTATCTTGGAATTTTTGCAAGCATTAGAAACTCTAAAAGTTGTAAAAATATGATTGTTATGTATGAAGCCTCGTTGGTAAAAATTTTAGTGTTGCCATTACTTGAGGAGTATTATGTATGTGTTCAAAGGGGATAAAAAGGTTTCATGTGTTTTGAATGTCTTGAAATAATTTTAAGAAAATCTAGTAACTAGAAATGATTTATGATGCAATTTTCCAAGCTCTTAGAAAACTAAAACAATGTTTTCTGATTTGCTTTTATAAAATCTGTAACATGCGTTTGAAATGCCTAGATGGATGAAATTCCTGTTAGTTATTATAAAAATCATTCTTGACACATTAGGCAAGACTAGTAACTAGAAATGTGTAAAATTGTAATTTTTGAAAGCCTACCAATGTGAATTTTGGCTACTGATTTGGATTGTTTGTTTATGTATGATGCTATTTGGGATTGTCTAATTGTGTAAGACTAATAATTAGTGTGGGAATTAATTTTAGTATCTTAGGAAAAAGCCGTAATTAGAAAGGGTCAAAAACACAATTTCTAGAACTCTTAAGATTTAATTTTAAACACTGCCCAATGTTGTTTGGTACTATTCATAAAGTTAAAAGTTAGTGAAAACTTTTGTCATAACCATTGTTGGTCTCTTAGATGCATAAAAGTATTATTACAAGTGTTAGATTAGACCGATTTGTAGTTTCAACCCGTTCAAGGGCTAATGAGTAATTACCGACAACTTGAGGTTGAAAATAATAATTGTATTTGTGATGACCTTTGGTACATTATGTATATCTTATTGAAGCATAGCATGTGCATTAGCTAGTGGTCCTTAATTTGCATCCTGGGTAGGAGCATGTTTACCTTTCAATAAGATGTTGATAATAGTATGCCTATGCGAATTATATTATGATGAGTTGTAATTATGATTGAGATATTTGAAGATGCATAGTTGATGTGTTCTATGAGCATGAAATGTGAATTTGTAAGTTATAATGATATAATGCTCAAGTGTGCATCCTAATGAACACGCTAAAATTAAGGTGACATAAGACGCATGGAAATAACCCTTAGACTCCATGAATTAATGGTTATGAAAGGTGATTCTATACCCCCTATTGCACTCTGGAGTTGAGAATTTAGCTTATCCAGAGGATAAGTATAAACTAGTGACGACTAGTTAGGTATGAGCTCATAACCTAGAACTCTCAAGAGGAGATAAGTTATAGGGAAGCCCCCAAGGAAAAGAGAATAAGAAATTTAAGTCACCTAAAAGAATGATGGGGAGAAATCATGTTAGAAAGATTTATGTTCTTTATGTCATGTACATTGGTTGTAATTTTTATGATAACTAGCATATGGCATTGACATGCATTCATGATATAGTATGATGCATCCATAACATTAAGATTCATGCTAAAAGATACGGACCTCGACTAATGGTATTTGAAACTTAATGAAAGAACCTTATATGTGTTCACATTTTCATAATGAAACCCGAGGTTCCTGAAACGATGATGATGACACACATGATAGGAAGCGAAAGCCCTACTGAAATTATTTTATAAGTTTCTCATTCCCCTCTCTTTCCTTTCCATGTCGTCTTCAGAGGTAGATGGTGACATTCGTGATCTATGTTGATGTCCCCACGTGGGAAATGCACTATGACCAGATCAAATTCTATATTTTGTCGTTTGTACATTTTTATGGATCATCCCTTCACGCACCCGGTTTTTAGCGACTAGTTCTCCCCTCCTGCCCTATTTCAGATGATCTTGCTTCGAGCGCACACGTCCACATGCTCTGCAGTTTCCACATACTCACTTGCTACATCATCTGTTCAAGTTTTCTCTAATTACATACCCGGTCACCACCTCATTCCTGGGTCATGGTAAACCATCAGAGGATCCTCCCGTTCTCAGGTGGATCTGCCCTGCTATCCCTATGGAGGTAGGAGGTGATAGTGATGGAAAGACTACTGTCATGCAACGGATGACAAGAGCTAAGCTTGGAAGTAGAGGCGCACCCGTCCTCGCCGACGTGCCCATGTTCGACCCACGACACTTTATGCCACACGAGAAGAAGTTAATCCATGGATTTTACTCTAGGCGCTTTGAGCAACAATAGTGAAAGGAGGGATCTTATGCTAGTTTATTTTGCAATTCGTTTGTAATATTCGATCTTGGATTACTATACTTGATTTAACCTTTGTTGGTAGTGTGATGTTCGTATGTTTTGGTGCAAGGTGCGAACGATAGATATTTGCATTGATAATATTATAATTTATGGGTGTTGTAATTTATAGGTACCTTCATTTGTTTTTATCCTTTCTTCTTCATATGCGAGGTGAATAGCATTAACTATTTAGACGCGGCTCACGTTTTGTTTTTAAAAAAAAAATTTACCTATAATTTTATTAAAGTATTTCCAAGAGTTTAAATTAAGAATTGGACAACGAGTAATAACTAATAATTAACTTAAATACGTCCTAGGCGTGTTGACTTAAATATTAGGGTGTTACATAAATTAGTGCAAGCTTAAGCTCAAAGTTATGAGCTTGGATGGCAGGCTTGTGAATGCTAGAATGCACATCCTAGAGTGTTGGAGAAGCATAATCGCGCACAAAGCAACTGGCGTCCTTTTGATTTGCCATGTTGGCACATCTAGTGAGTACGTGGTCAGCATAGAAATTGAAAAACTATTTCTATATCCACACGATCAACAATATCTCCAAGGGTTCTAGAGCATCACATGCAAATTAAGAGGTACCTGAAAATAAAAGAAAATGGAGGGTTAAGTCAAGAACTAGTAATTTAAATCAAAAGTAGCATACAACTATAGCCAATCCCTGACAACGTGCCAAAAAACTTGATGGCCGCCTACAAAAATGTGTAAAACACTAAAAGTGCATGGGCAACTCTAGTAATATATTAGTAGGTAAAAGAGTATTGTGTCCAGGGACTGTATAGAAGTATGCTAGCGAATCAACTAAAATACCGTGTTAAGGTTTAAGCAATAACGATTTAATGAGAAATAAGAGAAAGCAAGGAAATAAACAAGTAATCAAGAAAACACTAACATGAACTAAAAATGAGAGACAATTAAGGTTAAAAGGCCTAGGGATCTCTTCACCATCTATTTCACTTGGATATGCAAATCACTTAAAAAAAAAATCAACAAGTTAGTTTTGTTAGCATGCCAATTATCATTAAAAACCTATGTCTAGGTCAATTAACCATATCTCAGTTCTTGTGAAATAGTGTGAATTCAACCCATTGAGAACTAATATCGAGCATTTACTATGCAAGGTCAATGGGTATATTTCCAGATTGACTAATCCTCACACCTAATTCAATTAAGTGCAAGAGAACAAGCATCACCCATAAACAAGGTCCAATATCTCTATTCCTATGTCTAGTTCAAGGGAATCCCCCAAATCAACTTAAATGGTGGCCAAACATATAACAACATTAAGATAAGAAATGGGTAACCAAAATATACATCATTAATATTTAAATAAGAAAATCTACATAAATCCAAGATTCATAAAGGGTCCAAAGGATCCCCTAGCTACAAGTTTAGTTATTGATGATAATACACAAGAAAAGCATTAGTTCAAAAACTATAATAAACATTAAAGAACAAAAAGAGAAAGGAAGAGATGAACAAATAGTTCTTTAATCCTCCTCAAAGTCTTTAGTCTTCAATCGTAAAGATGAATCTCTTTTTAGTGTTAGCTTTTCCCAAAACCTAGGTTTCTCTTTGAAAATATGCTATAAAAAGTAGAAAAACCAAACTCCTTTGTTGGCCCTAAAAATTGGTTTAAAACATCCTAAAATGGGCTTAGTCGTATTGAGTTGCAACCTGGAAAAACATCAGATCATGACTTTAACTTTTAAAAAATGTTGAAACACTTGTGCGTCAAGTAGGTTGCAACCCAGCACATGCCAGGTCACAACTCAGTAGCAAAAATGTCATTCTCTTTATTCTTTGTTTCCACACTTCTTGATTTCTAATAGATATGCTTCTTAAGCTCCAAATCTACAAATATCAATGTCAAAGTTCACCAAATGAGTTTCTCATTTATAATATGTAATTCATCTAAATTAAATCATGAATCGTGGCCTTTAATTTTCAACAAAAACTTTAAGAAACTAGTAAGCCATATTCCCTCATTTTTAAAGTGTTTCACTTAGAAAAACTAAGGACTAAGATGCAATTTAAACCAAATTATATGCTAAATAACTCTATAAATTGGAGTTATCACAATACAATGTCTTAATGTCAATGTTAAAAAAAAATTCTTTTTGTTATTCAATTTTAATCTATTTTATATTATTAATTATTAATTTAACTTATTAGTCATTGATATTTGTGTTTTTCTCCTCAAATGAATTGATTTTCATAATGCAATACATTAATCTAGTATAATCAAATCAATTTTTATGTTTTTATATTATTACATGTTAAAAAATTGCCATGCATTGTACTAGCACAAAACTAGTTTTATTTCAAGGTAAATCACAAATATTGCTCTTGAGGTTTGCTCAAATGACACTCCACCTGATTTTTCTCCAAAATTGACACTCAATCTCATTCTTAAAAAAAAAAGAGAACAAATAAATAAAATAGAAAATAAAAACTTGTAAGAATAAGAATAAGTTTTATAAAAACTTTAGCTTGAAAAGTTTTAGTTCTTAAAATTCAAATCCTAAATTTCATATCCCCAAATTTATACCTAGATTAAAACAAAATTTAATTATTCATATATTTGAGTTGATGTATAATGTAACACCACAAATGAGCTTTATTAGTCATAATTTAAAAAATCTGACAATTTTAGCAACGATGAGGATGACCTAACAAACGTGTTAAAAAATAAATTTTCGATTCGAAAGTGAATAGTAACCTTGTAGGCCTCCAAGCTATTCAATACAGAAATACCAAATCCAACCAAGAAATGCCATGGATTGAGAAAAGAGGATTAAGATTAGAAATAGTTAGAAATGAGGATTTTATACCTGGAAAATAATTTCAGGATAATGTTCAATACCAAGAATTACTGTTTTTACTTCGGTAAAATTTCGATATGTGATTTCTAATATCGAAAGATAGTTTAGTCTTATAGAAGGATAATGTCTATCCTTTATATGCCAAATGTAAGGCTAAGATTTAATCTTGCTTTACAAGATTAAATCCAAGCCATCCATTTGTTTTTCTTTTCTTTAAAGAGTTATCCATTAATATTACATAATGTTTACATTTATAACAAGATAAGTTAAAACCACCAAACTTACCATTGAAGCTTACCATTCTAAAGAACAAAGAGAACAACCCCCTCCATTGTTTCTTCACAAAAACCATGAAAACTTGAAATTTAAACCTCCATTTTCCTAGCCTGGACTTGATAAAACCATAAACTCCCTTCACAAAACTTGTTTTACTGAGCAATACCTACCAATCTAACTGATTGAAATTTTAATTTCTCACCAATCTTCACCTTGATATCTCATACCTCACTAATGAGGGAAGGGTTTGGGGTTGATTTAGTGGCCTTGAAGTGAAAAGAAACCATTTGGAGCCTCCTTTGGAGTTATAAGGCTTTAAAGCTTTCAAAGTAGAGTTTTGTGTTCTTGTTTGTTGTGATTCTGTTTTTCTAGATTTTCATCCCTTGGAATTTCGAATTTTCTAGTTCTAATGTATGATTTCACACGGATATACATGTAATTGCATAGGTGGAATAGTTTGGGATTGTGGAAAAATCATTTTGTCAAAAGGAGTTTTAGAATACGTTGCTGGAATTTCGGTTTGTTATAGGCAGTGAGTGTTCATGAATTTTCTAGTACCATAGTATATATTTTGTGAGCTAGAAAAAATTATATGTTGAACCTAATATCTTAAGGCAACTCCATGATTTTTCTTAGGTCATGTTAAAGACTTTTACTACTGAAAAAAATATGAATTGAAAATGATACTTGTGGTTGCTGAATTGTTGGAATAGAAGCTGTGAAATTTGTTAATTTTGTTATCATAGCAAATGATTGATTTTTCCTTCAAAATTTTTACAGAATGTTGGAAACATATTGAAGTTCAGCCATGATTTTTATTATGAATTGATTCAGTCATTTGCTAGGGTTGAAAATTATGAATTTTCATTTAAGCTAAGATTAAGTGGTCTGACCATTGAATTTGTTTAATTTTGTTAATATAGTTAGAAAATGATTTTTGCTCTGAAATTTTTACAGGACTTTGTGGACATATTGAGATGCCATGGAGAATTTTTATAGCCTTTGAATTGGTTGTTTGGTATGCAACTTAATTTTGCTACTTTAGTATAAAAATTTGACCATGTGCTAGAAATGAACCCAAGTTTTGAATTGATAATGTAATAGCATTTTTGGTTCAAATATGATGTATATGAATGCATGCTAGTGACTTGAGAGATTGATTTATGAGGCATGCTTTAAATTACATTGTGAATGAATGCCTATATGTGGCTTATGCATGCATTTGAGAAAGAAAAGTACATAATACAATTATGTGAAAAGAATGTGTGAACTTCAATCATGCATGCTGACTGAATATGGATAAAACAGAAACAAGACTTATGTTAAAGAAAGAGGAAGGCAAAAAGAGGAATTTCTCTAGAGATAATATGAGTCGGTAGATGTATCGGCTATAAATAGATCTATGTGTGATTCGGAAGAGGAAAAAATGAAGTCCAATGATCACGTATAAGAATAAACTTAGTCCTGATCAGCGTTCTATTTCCTGTGTGGTGTGATCCACTATAAATATCATGTGGTATAAACTAGAGTATAAACTAAGTCTTTCCTATGTAGATGAAAAGAGAAAAATAACCGAGTTGAGTTCTATGACCATAAGTGAAACATGTCACTTTGAGATAATTTCATTGCATTTATCATATACATACTCATGTTATTCTAAATTGTTTGCCTAAGATGATTTATTATTTGTTGAAACATTTTGATATATGTGCATTAAGTAACTGCATACTAAAAGAAACTCACTTCGAAACGATGTTTTGAACTCTAAAATGAGTCTTCAATATAAGTTGCATGATCATATTTTTTTAATAAATAGAAGTGGCTGGGATGATGACGATGACATGGATTTTAGTATATATTTTGGGATGCCCTAGAATTTTATAATTCTTACCCCTATGTGTTTGGGTTCTCATGTCGTCTCCAAGTTGATCAGAGAACGGATGCTACCTATGAAAGGAAATCGGATTCCAGTAGTTTAAGGTTGAAGCTTATATCGATTGTACTTAGTCATATGTTTATAACTGTAAATATAATAAAGACCAGATGTGTATTGAAGCTCATAGAAGAGTTTCCTTTTGTATTGACCTTGTAATCAATAAATGTTTATTTCTTTGTTATATATTTTAACAAAATCATATTAGTTATTTCAGATTCGATAAATCTTCTATAGATGATTAAAAATGTCTATAATTTATAAGTAACAACTCTTAAGTATAATGTTATAACTTAAAGATGATGTTGTAAAGGATATTATATATAAGAACTCAGATACATAAAAAGAAAATAGTAAAATTTTATGTTGATCCCTAATAAAAATAGCAAATAAATTGGTTCTTAATAAAAAATACAATTGTCGTCCCTTACAATTAAAAACTTTGGACAAATTAATTTTTTTTAGTATTTTAGCGGATTTATTTACTCTATTTATATTTTATTAGAGACTAATTTGAACGAGTTTATAAATAATTAGTGATCATTTTATCCTCTAAATCCATAAAAAATACTAAAGATGAGCTAGCTTATCATACGTTTCTTACTACTTTTTAATCTTAAGGTTCACATATCATTCTTTTGAAATTACATTTATAGAATTCGTTCTCTTAATAGTTTTTATTTTCTTTATTAATTTATTCTTTATTAATTTATTTTTTATGAATAATTGGGTGAAGTGTCAAATTTAAAAAAAATTGAAGTGATATGCCATTTGAGTAAATCTCAATGATAATTATTGCTATTTATTCTTTATTTTTTTAGTATTTCTGGAATTATATTGATTCATAACTATACTCATACCATTCAAATTGAGTAAAAAAAAATTATTAGATGGTGGAATTGGGTGGAGTAAAAAATTGAACTCAACCTAAAATCATATGTGAAGTTTTGAAAAATTGGACCGAGTTTCCATTCCTCTCCCCATGCTCCACCAATTAAGGTACCTGGGGGTCCCGGTTGCAGGATAAGGGTTTCAGGGCTTTAGGCTTTGAAATTGGAAGGAGCGTGAAGGCGATGGCTTAGTAAGTAATTAATTGTTGTAGTTGTAGCTCCTTAATGCCAACATGTTGTCTCAGTTGGTGCAAATTCAGACTAGTTCCTTTTTCCTCCCACGTGAGAGGCACCGGGCTGAGCGTTTTCTGTTGTTGAGCAAGTGCTTCACGTTCGGATTCACACCTAAGTTTCAGTTTCAATTTGATTATTGTGAAACGAGGTCGAGGTCAAGATCAAGATTAAGACGCAGTGGTGGTTGTCGCTCGGGCAAATGGAATTCGGAGCCACTCTCTGAATCGGTGCTGCAGGAAGCTCGTGTGGCTGTTTCAACTATTCTTCAGGGGTTGGGGGTGGAGGAAGACTCCAGTCCATTGCGTCAAACTCACCCGGTTATTTGAACATGTTGGTGGAGGGGGTGAGGGATTTGGACCAGCTCTCCATGTGGGATTCCGATTCCGATAAACAAATTGCCGCCTTCAGCTTCAGGGATAAGCTTCTTCACATTGCTGCTCACAAGGGTGACAGCGGGAAAGTTGCCTACTTAGAGAGTCTCGGCTTCACTATCTCTTCCTCTATCAATGTCGCCAGGCATCTATCCGCTGAGACGCTCCCATCTCTTATGCACAAGGTGAGACTCAGTGAGTGAGTGAATGAGTTGGTTATTAAATACCAATTGCCGTGCTTGTGCTTATCTTCTTACTCTCTCTCTCTCTGTTTTCTGACTTGCAGGTTACATGTATGAAGGAGCTCTTCTTTTCTGGCACTCATTGCGATGACTTCCTTATCAGAAATATTCGCAGCATGATGCTGCAGTTATCAATTTCAATTGATGATGATCTGCAGCACACTTTGTCCTTTTTTGAAAAGGTCTTGTACAGTATCGATATGTCACCAATCCCCTTCTATTCTCAATTTCTCATCAATCTCTTTGTTCACCATTTTGCGTTTCTTTCTTTCTTTCTTTCTATAATTCAGATCCAGACATTCAAACGTTGTAAGATGATTCCATTCCTTTTCGGCTCTTTTGCCATAGGTTGAAGCAAGGCGTGGAGGTTTAAACATGCTGTCTTCCAAAGACCCCGCTTTCCGCTATTTGATTGAATCATTTCCTCGTCTACTTTCATTATCTGTAAATAACCACATGATGCCTATAATGGACTTTCTTAGAATATTGGAATCCCTAGATTTCACATCCCAAACATAATAGTTTGTTTTCCACCCATTCTACTGTGGAGTGTTCAAGTCCTTAAAACTAAAGTCCTAGCCTTGAAAGAGGTACACCGTTTCATTCTGGCTTTAACGTGTGAACTTTATATGCACGAAACGCAACTTACATATAGTAATGTTTTGAGTTTCAATTTTACGTTTCCACATGAAAGCTTTGTTTTCTGTGCTGTGTCTTTTTCTCAACTGTGCATTTCGATGGATTTTGTCTATATCACTTGATTCTACAACTTGGTTTTTCCTTCTTTTCTAAAGGGTTTTTCTTTTTGAAACTTGAAACAATTAATTAGCTGAATTTACTATCTTTCAACTCTTTCATCTACACCTTTTTTTGTTAGTGGAGCCTTTCTTCACGCTAAGGGTGATTATGGTGGGGAATGGAGATTTGAATATCACAAGTACTTCTCTTTTGCCAGCAATACTTTGGAATCAGTATTAATTGCTGTGTGCACTCTTCTTGCCAATTTCTACCGTAAATTAAGAAATTAATAATATATTCTTCTGTAGATTGATGTGGTGGATAAAGATTGTACCAAGTTGTTGCTAAAATATCCTTGGGTTCTATCTACAAGCATTCAAGAGAACTATAAGGAGGTCCTTGCCTTTTTTTACTCTGTGAAGGTATGATTCTGTTGGGTCAATGCTTGTCTGTCTGTATGATTTTCTACATCTTCTGACTTTATTTTTGTAAGTGGAGTTACTATCACTAAAAGCGAATAGGAGATTAGTTTAAATTCTTGTTTTCCTTTATTTTTTGACATGAAAACATATTCTATATTGACATTGAACAGTCTTGTGAATAAGATGCCAACTTGAAAAAAACCTGTTGCATTGTATTTCATAAGCTCAATATCCTTTGTATACCATCTTAAAACATAATCCTAAGGCTGCAGCCAAGAGTCTCTAGTTAGTGTATATACTAGGTAGTCACTGCCACCATAAGATGTACTTTTGTATTGTTAAATTTATTGCCTGAATGTATTGGTTGTAATTTTAATTTTTAAGCATCAAGTTAACCAAGATCTGACCTTTTACAAGTTTGAGGTGGTAAAATTAATTACAGATAAATGGTAAGAACTATCTCAAACAACTCATTATAAAATTAGTGATATACTTCAAGATTTATTGCACTTGCACAATCAACTCATTAATACTGCCATTAGCACTTCTCTGTTAATGTAATGAGAAAATAGCTGTTCATCTACTGATCTCCTCTTTGATTTTTTTTCTTTTTTTTAATATAAGAAGAACTATATTAAGATGAAGAAATACGAGAGATAGGCGGTCAAGAGATCCTCAATACAAGAACAATAACTAGCAAGAGGGGAAAAAAAAGACATTGCTTTCCAATCTCTCAAGTCTCAACATATCTGAGAGGGAAATTCATCTAAAAAAACTATTTGCTTTACACCAAATGGAGGCCAATCGCCTAATACTATCCCACAAAACTTGTTGGGCTGACTATCTGTCATTGAAAGTGCTGGAATTATGCTCCAACCAAATACATCAAATAGTGGCATATACAAAACATTGTCACAAAGACTTTGCCTCCTTCCTTTTCCTAAAACCAAAAAGAACTTGTCAAAAGGAAATCTAAGGTTGCCAGGCACACCCAATGCTCACCTAAGATACCAAACAAGTATTCCATGAAAAGTCAGCTAGAGGACAATGCAAAAATAGGTGAGAAACTGATTCTGAGTTTGCTCACCCCACACTTAACACTTACATTTGGGGAGATTCCCTAATGGGCCAATCTCCTCTTTGATTATGTAATCGGTTCTTTACAATCATAATGATTATGTGGAGAGCTTTAGCATCTATGATCATGTCATAATGTTTGTGGCTGGTTTCTTCTTGGTCTTTTTGGTGCCTTATTAAGAACCCAATTTTTTCCATGCCTATATACTTGTCTCTGTTGATGCTTGTGGTGCCTGTATTCTGGATAAGTGAGTAAGTATGTAGGGAACATATATTTCATTTGTTGAAGCACTAGACTATCAATAGAATGCCTTATTATAGGTTTCAAAGACATGGATTGACTCTGCAATCAAAAGCCAACCTCATCTATTGGGTTGTTCAACTAGCAAGCTGAAGTTGATGGTGGATGAGTTGGCTGATTTTGGAGTTAAAGGCAAGAAGTTGGATAAGGTTGTTGCTAGAAGTCCTCAACTACTACTACGAAGCCCAGAGACTTTCTACAGGTATTTCCTTTTTGCTTCAATAGTGTGTATGATATGCATCTTTATCTTTGTTGTTTCAGAGGAGGATGGTCATACTTTTATGAATATTCTTTCCATTCTTAAGTTCTATGAGGATCTTCGTGGTTTGAAGAATGAGGATTAATTTGGTTAAGATTGGTTTAGCCGATTTGAACATAGACATTCAGATTTCTCTTCCTATGTATTAGGGACCCAAGTTCATACTACAAGGCACAGGGCTCTGTCTGGCAATGCAGAGTTACACCCGATTTCTTTTCAAATTGTGCTTTTTTTGTGCCCCATGTTTATTTTGTTGTGTTCACTCGTGCTTTCTATGAGAATTGAGAACTTAAAAAAGGAGCATAATTAGAGTTTAGAGAATCCATGCTGCAATATATAGGGCATTGGGAGAGGAGATACAGAGGCTCAGAGAAAACCCATCATAATCACACCAAATCACCAGCTACACTATAACAACCCAAAACGGCCAGACAACTCCAGAAATTATCATCAACCATCTTGCTGAAACCTCAAATTTACACCAATTCATTGATTTGAACCATGTACTACCCGAATCCCTCATTTGCATGAATTTCATCCTCAAGGATTCCCAAACAATTTCCAGCACAACTTATAAAACTCCTTGAACACAGCAGCATCCCAGCATGATGAATGCACAAATTTTACCTATGACATTTCAAATCTTGTCTAATCAAGAAAACAAGCCCCTGCACCACAGAAACACATACAACTCCTACTCATCCTTCCCTTCTACCATATGCAGTCAATCAAGCCCCAAACTGTTCAATGGACATATCAAGTATTGTTGGCTTGGTTCTACTGTAGTTTGTTTTTCTAGTTGTCTTGTTTCTTCTCTGTTAAAACTCAGGGTGGCGGGGTGGATGTGCGGGTCTCCGTGGGGATCCCTGGACTTGATCCGCATTCGGGGATTTTGTCCCCACGTGGACAGAGATAATGTTAAAACTTCCCCGGTGGGATCGGGGACGGGGGTTATACCCAGGCCAGAGGGTTAATCTTGTAATTTTTATAAAAATTTTATTTTTATTAATTTTTTATATTTTTATTATCCTTTTACTTTTTTAATAAATTTTTTTCAAAAAATTTAAAGTTTCTTTTACACATCTAACCCTAATTTTAGGCTCCTCTCCAATCCCTTTTCACTCTCACTCACACTCACACGCACACACACGCGCACACCCTCACCCCCTCGCCTCAGCCTGAGTGACACTCACTAACTCACAGAACATCAAGGACCACGTAGGACTTGGGCGCACAACCTCCCATCACTTTCATTCACACACACGCGCACACCCTCTACACTCTCACGAGCTCACGAACACGAAGAAGCATGAAGCACGCATGAGCGTGAATCGACGAAGGACGACGAGACGGTGCGAGCCGGCAGCGGGGACGGCGAGCGCACACCCTCTCTGCCCTCTCACGAGCTCACGGACGGCAAGAACTGGAGCACGCACAAGCTGCGAGTCGGCGGGAGGGACGATGAGGGCGGTGCGGCTGGCAACGAGCTGCGACTGACGGCGAGGGATGACGAGGGACCAAGCACGGAGGTGCGAACAACGCGAACAAAGACGAAGGATGGGGACGGACGAGCTGCGAACAATATTATAGGTAATGTTATTCTCAATTGATGATATTCTCTCTTTATGCTTAAGTCTTTGGGAAAGCCTGATGCTTTTATTCTAATTCTAACTCAATAAAAGTATCATTATATTTGGGGAAAAAAGGGAAAATAGTCAGACATGATATTTGCATTCAATTAAAGTATCATTATATTTGGGTCTCTCGTTCTGGGTCTTTGATTTTGTCACGGTTTTGTAGGATCAAGCAATTGAAGATTTTTTTGTTGACGGGCATTTTTCCTTCAATTTTGCATATCCCAAGCGGATCTCCGCGTGATCGGGGATCACGGGGTGGAGGTCGAGGTTGGGGATACTCATGGGGATTCGGGGGTGGGGAATGGGGAAAACCCCCACACTTGCCCCGCCCCATCGCCATCCCTATATTAAATCCTATTACTCCCTTTTAAAGTAAGTTCAATTGGCTCACAATTATTTAGAAATAACTATGTGGTTTTAAGTTTTTCCATTGCAGTTAGGCAATACATTGGCATGGAATGTTTGGTTTGCGTAAGACAAACTTATAAATCTTGTAAATTAGTATTTGTTGTTTGTTTTAAAAATGTTTTAATTTATTTTGTATCTCTTGTTTTTCTTGTAACAACCTTGTTTTATGGTACAAATTCATTTCTGTACTGCTGTTACAAAATGGTTTTAAATCAATCATGTTGGGTCAAAAATTCAAAGCAGGAGAGAGAAAATTTGTCCTGGTATCAAAACGCAAAATGTTTGTGTTTCTTCTGTGTTTTTGTATGATGTTTTACGAAAACCATTTGTAAAATTAAGCATTTTTCTTGTAAATATTGTTTGATTTTCTTGACTGTTAGTCACTTGTCACTGTTGCTGCTGCACTTTTTTGGTTATAGAATAAGCTCTTGCTCATTGTTATATGCAGGTTATTCTGTTCTTTGAAAATATGGGTTTTGATAGAGAAACTATTGGGAGGGTTCTTTGTCGCTGCCCTGAAATTTTTGCTGCCAGCATTAATAAAACTCTCAAGAGGAAGATGGAGTTCCTTTGTGGGGTTGGTGTTTCTGAAGCTTATATTCCTGGGGTTATCAGAAAGTATCCAGAATTACTTGTGTCTGATACTGAAAGAACTCTACTACATCGGTATTGTTCTGACTTGTCATTTTTATCTTTAGTTGACTGTTGTTCTAGTTTATGATAGGACACACTGTGGCATTGGGTTTGTTTGATCCCTGCAATCGACCTACTACTGAAAAAATGATTAGTTGTTTACTGTTGTTCCAGTATCAATTATTTACCCTCACCCAATTAATATTCAGCACACTGCTTCGGTAACTAACCTTGTGTTATTTTGTGGCAGTGAGAGTATATACTATTCTAAAAACGTTCTAGTGCTTTTAATTTTATAATCCTATAATTCATAAAGATGGCATTGCATTACTGCTAGTTTCAGATTTCTCTGTCGTAGGTATGAAAACTATAAAGAAATTAAGTTGCTGCAAAACTTAGGTTGAATAAGTTTCTTCAACTGCACTGTGACCACTTTGTAAATTTTGCAACGTATCACAATAAGGGATAAGTTTTCATGAAGAGACTCCATGTGTAATTTTATATAAATCTTATTAATAGAAAATTTCCCCCTAATTTTACTTCTCAACCAAAAACACCATTAAAAAGTGAAACATTAAGGGCCTATTTGGTTTCAGTTTCTAGTTTTAAGTTTTCATTTTCAGTATTTTAGTTTTAGGATTTTGTGAAGGAAATACTAAAAACTGAAAATGAAAACTAAAAACTGGAATTTGTAGGGTCTGTTTGGTTTGGTTTCCAGTTTTCAGTTTTCATTTTTAGTTTTTTAGTTTTCCAGAATTTGTGAAGGAAAAACTGAAAATTCTAAAAATTGGAATTTATAGTTTTCAGAATTT
>JAMLFY010000006.1:33718-71500 GCA_030441495.1 Dalbergia oliveri
TGTGTTCTTGTTTGTTGTGATTCTGTTTTTCTAGATTTTCATCCCTTGGAATTTCGAATTTTCTAGTTCTAATGTATGATTTCACACGGATATACATGTAATTGCATAGGTGGAATAGTTTGGGATTGTGGAAAAATCATTTTTGTCAAAAGGAGTTTTAGAATACGTTGCTGGAATTTCGGTTTTGTTATAGGCAGTGAGTGTTCATGAATTTTCTAGTACCATAGTATATATTTTTGTGAGCTAGAAAAAATTATATGTTGAACCTAATATCTTAAGGCAACTCCATGATTTTTCTTAGGTCATGTTAAAGACTTTTACTACTTGAAAAAAATATGAATCGAAATGATACTTGTGTGCTGAATTGTTGGAATAGAAGCTGTGAAATTTGTTAATTTTGTTATCATAGCAAATGATTGATTTTTCCTTCAAAATTTTTACAGAATGTTGGAAACATATTGAAGTTCAGCCATGATTTTTATTATGAATTGATTCAGTCATTTGCTAGGGTTGAAAATTATGAATTTTCAGTTTTAAGCTGAGATTAAGTGGTCTCTGACCATTGAATTTGTTTAATTTTGTTAATATAGTTAGAAAATGATTTTTGCTCTGAAATTTTACAGGACTTTGTGGACATATTGAGATGCCATGGAGAATTTTTATAGCCTTTGAATTGGTTGTTTGGTATGCAACTTAATTTTGCTACTTTAGTATAAAAATTTGACCATGTGCTAGAAATGAACCCAAGTTTTGAATTGATAATGTAATAGCATTTTTGGTTCAAATATGATGTATATGAATGCATGCTAGTGACTTGAGAGATTGATTTATGAGGCATGCTTTAAATTACATTGTGAATGAATGCCTATATGTGGCTTATGCATGCATTTGAGAAAAGTACATAATACAATTATGTGAGGAAAGAGAATGTGTGAACTTCAATCATGCATTCTAGACATATGGATAAACAGAAACAAGACTTATGTTAAAGAAAGAGGAAGGCAAAAAGAGGAATTTCTCTAGAGATAATATGAGTCGGTAGATGTATCGGCTATAAATAGATCTATGTGTGATTCTGAAGAGGAAAAAATGAAGTCCAATGATCACGTATAAGAATAAACTCAGTCCTTGATAAGCGTTCTATTTCCCTTGTGGTGTGATCCACTATAAATATCATGTGGTATAAACTAAGAGTATAAACTAAGTCTTTCCTATGTAGATGAAAAGAGAAAATCAGCCGAGTTAATTCTATGACCATAAGTGAAACATGTCACTTTGAGATAATTTCATTGCATTTATCATATACATACTCATGTTATTCTAAATTGTTTGCCTAAGATGATTTATTATTTGTTGAAACATTTTGATATATGTGCATTAAGTCACTGCATATAAAAGAAACTCACTTGAAACGATGTTTTGAACTCTAAAATGAGTCTTCAATATAAGTTGCATGATCATATTTTTTTAATAAATAGAAGTGGCTGGGATGATGACGATGACATGGATTTTAGTATATATTTTGGGGATGCCCTACGAGAATTTTATAACTTACCCTATGTGTTTGGGTTCTCATGTCGTCTCCAGTTGATCAGAAGAACAATGCTACCCTATGAAAGGAAATCGGATTCCAGTAGTTTAAGGCTGAAGCTTATATCGATTGTACTTAGTCATATGTTTATAATTTAAATATAATAAAGACCAGATGTGTATTGAAGCTCGTAGAAGAGTTTAACTTTTGTATTGACCTTGTAATCAATAAATGTTTATTTCTTTGTTATATATTTTAACAAAATCGATATTAGTTATTTCACGATTTTTATCGATCTTACTATAGATGATTAAAAAATGTCTCTAATTATAAGTAACAACTCTTAAGTATAATGTTATAACTTAAAGATAATGTTGTCCTAGAGGATATTATATATAAGAACTACAGATACATAAAAGAAAATAGTAAAATTTTATGTTGATCCCTAATAAAAATAGCGCAAATAAATTGGTTCTTAATAAAAAATACAATTGTCGTCCCTTACAATTAAAAACTTTGGACAAATTAATTTTTCTTTAGTATTTTAGCGGATTTATTTACTCTATTTATATTTTATTAGAGACTAATTTGAACGAGTTTATAAATAATTAGTGATCATTTTATCCTCTAAATCCATAAAAAATACTAAAGATGAGCTAGCTTATCATACGTTTCTTACTACTTTTTAATCTTAAGGTTCACATATCATTCTTTGAAATTACATTTATAGAATTCGTTCTCTTAATAGTTTTTATTTTCTTTATTAATTTATTCTTTATTAATTTATTTTTTTATGAATAATTGGGTGAAGTGTCAAATTTAAAAAAAATTGAAGTGATATGCCATTTGAGTAAATCTCAATGATAATTATTGCTATTTATTCTTTATTTTTTTAGTATTTCTGGAATTATATTGATTCATAACTATACTCATACCATTCAAATTGAGTAAAAAAAAATTATTAGATGGTGGAATTGGGTGGAGTAAAAAATTGAACTCAACCTAAAATCATATGTGAAGTTTTGAAAAATTGGACCGAGTTTCCATTCCTCTCCCCATGCTCCACCAATTAAGGTACCTGGGGGTCCCGGTTGCAGGATAAGGGTTTCAGGGCTTTAGGCTTTGAAATTGGAAGGAGCGTGAAGGCGATGGCTTAGTAAGTAATTAATTGTTGTAGTTGTAGCTCCTTAATGCCAACATGTTGTCTCAGTTGGTGCAAATTCAGACTAGTTCCTTTTTCCTCCCACGTGAGAGGCACCGGGCTGAGCGTTTTCTGTTGTTGAGCAAGTGCTTCACGTTCGGATTCACACCTAAGTTTCAGTTTCAATTTGATTATTGTGAAACGAGGTCAAGGTCAAGATCAAGATTAAGACGCAGTGGTGGTTGTCGCTCGGGCAAATGGAATTCGGAGCCACTCTCTGAATCGGTGCTGCAGGAAGCTCGTGTGGCTGTTTCAACTATTCTTCAGGGGTTGGGGGGTCGGAGGAAGACTCCCAGTCCATTGCGTCAAACTCACCCGGTTATTTGAACATGTTGGTGGAGGGGGTGAGGGATTTGGACCAGCTCTCCATGTGGGATTCCGATTCCGATAAACAAATTGCCGCCTTCAGCTTCAGGGATAAGCTTCTTCACATTGCTGCTCACAAGGGTGACAGCGGGAAAGTTGCCTGGAGTCTCGGCTTCACTATCTCTTCCTCTATCAATGTCGCCAGGCATCTATCCGCTGAGACGCTCCCATCTCTTATGCACAAGGTGAGACTCAGTGAGTGAGTGAATGAGTTGGTTATTAAATACCAATTGCCGTGCTTGTGCTTATCTTCTTACTCTCTCTCTCTCTGTTTTCTGACTTGCAGGTTACATGTATGAAGGAGCTCTTCTTTTCTGGCACTCATTGCGATGACTTCCTTATCAGAAATATTCGCAGCATGATGCTGCAGTTATCAATTTCAATTGATGATGATCTGCAGCACACTTTGTCCTTTTTTGAAAAGGTCTTGTACAGTATCGATATGTCACCAATCCCCTTCTATTCTCAATTTCTCATCAATCTCTTTGTTCACCATTTTGCGTTTCTTTCTTTCTTTCTTTCTATAATTCAGATCCAGACATTCAAACGTTGTAAGATGATTCCATTCCTTTTCGGCTCTTTTGCCATAGGTTGAAGCAAGGCGTGGAGGTTTAAACATGCTGTCTTCCAAAGACCCCGCTTTCCGCTATTTGATTGAATCATTTCCTCGTCTACTTTCATTATCTGTAAATAACCACATGATGCCTATAATGGACTTTCTTGAGAATATTGGAATCCCTAGATTTCACATCCCAAACATAATAGTTTGTTTTCCACCCATTCTACTGTGGAGTGTTCAAGTCCTTAAAACTAAAGTCCTAGCCTTGAAAGAGGTACACCGTTTCATTCTGGCTTTAACGTGTGAACTTTATATGCACGAAACGCAACTTACATATAGTAATGTTTTGAGTTTCAATTTTACGTTTCCACATGAAAGCTTTGTTTTCTGTGCTGTGTCTTTTTCTCAACTGTGCATTTCGATGGATTTTGTCTATATCACTTGATTCTACAACTTGGTTTTTCCTTCTTTTCTAAAGGGTTTTTCTTTTTGAAACTTGAAACAATTAATTAGCTGAATTTACTATCTTTCAACTCTTTCATCTACACCTTTTTTTGTTAGTGGAGCCTTTCTTCACGCTAAGGGTGATTATGGTGGAATGGAGATTTGAATATCACAAGTACTTCTCTTTTGCCAGCAATACTTTGGAATCAGTATTAATTGCTGTGTGCACTCTTCTTGCCAATTTCTACCGTAAATTAAGAAATTAATAATATATTCTTCTGTAGATTGATGTGGTGGATAAAGATTGTACCAAGTTGTTGCTAAAATATCCTTGGGTTCTATCTACAAGCATTCAAGAGAACTATAAGGAGGTCCTTGCCTTTTTTTACTCTGTGAAGGTATGATTCTGTTGGGTCAATGCTTGTCTGTCTGTATGATTTTCTACGCATCTCTGACTTTATTTTTGTAAGTGGAGTTACTATCACTAAAAGCGAATAGGAGATTAGTTTAAATTCTTGTTTTCCTTTATTTTTTGACATGAAAACATATTCTATATTGACATTGAACAGTCTTGTGAATAAGATGCCAACTTGAAAAAAACCTGTTGCATTGTATTTCATAAGCTCAATATCCTTTGTATACCATCTTAAAACATAATCCTAAGGCTGCAGCCAAGAGTCTCTAGTTAGTGTATATACTAGGTAGTCACTGCCACCATAAGATGTACTTTTGTATTGTTAAATTTATTGCCTGAATGTATTGGTTGTAATTTTAATTTTTAAGCATCAAGTTAACCAAGATCTGACCTTTTACAAGTTTGAGGTGGTAAATTAATTACAGATAAATGGTAAGAACTATCTCAAACAACTCATTATAAAATTAGTGATATACTTCAAGATTTATTGCACTTGCACAATCAACTCATTAATACTGCCATTAGCACTTCTCTGTTAATGTAATGAGAAAATAGCTGTTCATCTACTGATCTCCTCTGATTTTTTTTCTTTTTTTAATATAAGAAGAACTATATTAAGATGAAGAAATACGAAGAGATAGGCGGTCAAGAGATCCTCAATACAAGAACAATAACTAGCAAGAGGGAAAAAAAGACATTGCTTTCCAATCTCTCAAGTCTCAACATATCTGAGAGGGAAATTCATCTAAAAAAACTATTTGCTTTACACCAAATGGAGGCCAATCGCCTAATACTATCCCACAAAACTTGTTGGGCTGACTATCTGTCATTGAAAGTGCTGGAATTATGCTCCAACCAAATACATCAAATAGTGGCATATACAAAACATTGTCACAAAGACTTTGCCTCCTTCCTTTTCCTAAAACCAAAAAGAACTTGTCAAAAGGAAATCTAAGGTTGCCAGGCACACCCAATGCTCACCTAAGATACCAAACAAGTATTCCATGAAAAGTCAGCTAGAGGACAATGCAAAAATAGGTGAGAAACTGATTCTGAGTTTGCTCACCCCACACTTAACACTTACATTTGGGGAGATTCCCTAATGGGCCAATCTCCTCTTTGATTATGTAATCGGTTCTTTACAATCATAATGATTATGTGGAGAGCTTTAGCATCTATGATCATGTCATAATGTTTGTGGCTGGTTTCTTCTTGGTCTTTTTGGTGCCTTATTAAGAACCCAATTTTTTCCATGCCTATATACTTGTCTCTGTTGATGCTTGTGGTGCCTGTATTCTGGATAAGTGAGTAAGTATGTAGGGAACATATATTTCATTTGTTGAAGCACTAGACTATCAATAGAATGCCTTATTATAGGTTTCAAAGACATGGATTGACTCTGCAATCAAAAGCCAACCTCATCTATTGGGTTGTTCAACTAGCAAGCTGAAGTTGATGGTGGATGAGTTGGCTGATTTTGGAGTTAAAGGCAAGAAGTTGGATAAGGTTGTTGCTAGAAGTCCTCAACTACTACTACGGAAGCCCAGAGACTTTCTACAGGTATTTCCTTTTGCTTCAATAGTGTGTATGATATGCATCTTTATCTGTTGTTTCAGAGGAGGATGGTCATACTTTTATGAATATTCTTTCCATTCTTAAGTTCTATGAGGATCTTCTGTGGTTTGAAGAATGAGGATTAATTTGGTTAAGATTGGTTTGGCCGATTTGAACATAGACATTCAGATTTCTCTTCCTATGTATTAGGGACCCAAGTTCATACTACAAGGCACAGGGCTCTGTCTGGCAATGCAGAGTTACACCCGATTTCTTTTTCAAATTGTGCTTTTTTGCATGTTTATTTGTTGTGTTCACTCGGCTTTCTATGAGAATTGAGAACTTAAAAAAGGAGCATAGTTTAAAGAATCCATGCTGCAATATATAGGGCATTGAAGAAATACAAGAGGCTCAGAGAAAACCCATCATAATCACACCAAATCACCAGCTACACTATAACAACCCAAAACGGCCAGAGACTCCAGATTATCATCAACCATCTTGCTGAAACCTCAAATTTACACCCAATTCCATTGATTTGAACCATGTACTACCCGAATCCCTCATTTGCATGAATTTCATCCTCAAGGATTCCCAAACAATTTCCAGCAAACTTATAAAACTCCTTGAACACAGCAGCATCCCAGCATGATGAATGCACAAATTTTACCTATGACATTCAAATCTTGTACTAATCAACAAAACAAGCCCCTGCACCACAGAAACACATACAACTCCTACTCATCCTTCCTTCTACCATATGCAGTCAATTGCGAGCCCAAACTGTTCAATGGACATATCAAGTATTGTTGGCTTGGTTCTACTGTAGTTTGTTTTTCTAAGTTGTCTTGTTTCTTCTTATTAAAACTAGGGGTGGCAACGGGGGATGGATGTGCGGGTATCCGTGGATCCCTGGACTTGATCCCCGCATTGGGATTTGTCCCACGTGGAGAGATAATGTTAAAACTTCCCCCGTGAGTTCGGGGACGGGGACGGGGATTATACCCCCGCTCTCATAATCTTGTAATTTTTATAAAAATTTTATTTTTATTAATTTTTTATATTTTTATTATCCTTTTACTTTTTAATAAATTTTTTTCAAAAAATTTAAACTTTCTTAACTAACCCTAATTTTAGGCTCCTTTCCAATCCTTTTTCATCTCACCACACTTGTCACACACACACAGCGCGCACACCACACCCCTCGCCTCACTCCTCAGTCTCACTCACTAACTCATAAGAACATCCCTGAGTCAGCTGCTTTGCACAACCTCCCATCACTTTCATTCACACACACGGCGCACACCTCTCTACACTCTCACGAGCTCACGAACACGAAGAAGCATGAAGCACGCATGAGCAGTGAATCGACGAAGGACGACGAAGACGTGTGCCCGGCGCGGGGACGAGCGCACACACCTCTGCCCTCTACGAGCTCACGGACGGCAAGAAGAACTGAAGCACGCACAAGCTGCGAATTGCAGGAGGGACGATGAAGACGGTGCGAACTGGCAACGAGCTGCGAATCGACGGCGAGGGATGGGGACCAGCACGAGGTGCGACAACGCGAACAAAGACGAAGGATGGAGAGGACGACGAGCTGCGAACAATATTATAGGTAATGTTATTCTCAATTGATGATATTCTCTCTTTATGCTTAAGTCTTTGGGAAAGCCTCGATGCTTTTATTCTAATTCTAACTCAATAAAAGTATCATTATATTTGGGGAAAGGGAAAATAGTCAGACATGATATTTGCATTCAATTAAAGTATCATTATATTTGGGTCTCTAATTCTTCTTTGATTTTGTCACGGTTTGTAGGATCAAGCAATTGAAGATTTTTTTGTTGACAGGCATTTTTCCTTCAATTTTGCATATCCCCGGATCTCCACGGGATCGGGGGATCACGGGATCGGGTGAGGTTGGGGATATCATGGGGATTCGGGGTGGGGAATGGGGAAGTACCCCGCACTTGCCCCGCCATCGCCATCCCTATATTAAATCCTATTACTCCCTTTTTAAAGTAAGTTCAATTGGCTCACAATTATTTTGAAATAACTATGTGGTTTTAAGTTTTCCATTGCAGTTAGGCAATACATTGGCATGGAATGTTTGGTTTGCATAAGACAAACTTATAAATCTTGTAAATTAGTATTTGTTGTTTGTTTTAAAAATGTTTTAATTTATTTTGTATCTCTTGTTTTTCTTGTAACAACCTTGTTTTATGGTACAAATTCATTTCTGTACTGCTGTTACAAATGGTTTTAAATCAATCATGTTGGGTCAAAAATTCAAAGCAGGAGAGAGAAAATTTGTCCTGGTATCAAAACGCAAAATGTTTGTGTTTCTTCTGTGTTTGTATGATGTTTTACGAAAACCATTTCGTAAAATTAAGCATTTTTCTTGTAAATATTGTTTGATTTTCTTGACTGTTAGTCACTTGTCACTGTTGCTGCTGCACTTTTTTGGTTATAGAATAAGCTCTTGCTCATTGTTATATGCAGGTTATTCTGTTCTTTGAAAATATGGGTTTTGATAGAGAAACTATTGGGAGGGTTCTTTGTCGCTGCCCTGAAATTTTTGCTGCCAGCATTAATAAAACTCTCAAGAGGAAGATGGAGTTCCTTTGTGGGGTTGGTGTTTCTGAAGCTTATATTCCTGGGGTTATCAGAAAGTATCCAGAATTACTTGTGTCTGATACTGAAAGAACTCTACTACATCGGTATTGTTCTGACTTGTCATTTTTATCTTTAGTTGACTGTTGTTCTAGTTTATGATAGGACACACTGTGGCATTGGGTTTGTTTGATCCCTGCAATCGACCTACTACTGAAAAAATGATTAGTTGTTTACTGTTGTTCCAGTATCATTATTTACCCTCACCCAATTAATATTCAGCACACTGCTTCGGTAACTAACCTTGTGTTATTTTGTGGCAGTGAGTAGTATACTATTCTAAAAACGTTCTAGTGCTTTTTAATTTTATAATCCTATAATTCATAAAGATGGCATTGCATTACTGCTAGTTTCAGATTTCTCTGTCGTAGGTATGAAAACTATAAAGAAATTAAGTTGCTGCAAAACTTAGGTTGAATAAGTTTCTTCAACTGCACTGTGACCACTTTGTAAATTTTGCACGTATCACAATAAGGGATAAGTTTTCATGAAGAGACTCCATGTGTAATTTTATACGTGAACTTATTAATAGAAAATTTCCCCCTAATTTTACTTCTCAACCAAAAACACCATTAAAAAGTGAAACATTAAGGGCCTATTTGGTTTCAGTTTCTAGTTTTAAGTTTTCATTTTCAGTATTTTAGTTTTCAGGATTTTGTGAAGGAAATACTAAAACTGAAAATGAAAACTAAAACTGGAATTTGTAGGGTTGTTGGTTTAGTTCCAGTTTTAGTTTTCATTTTTAGTTTTTTAGTTTTCCAGAATTTGTGAAGGAAAAACTGAAAATTCTAAAAATTGGAATTTATAGTTTTCAGAATTTTTAATATTCCCTTCACAAATTCTGGAAACTTAAAACTGAAAATGAAACTGAAAACTAGGCTTAACCAAATGAGCGTAGTTTTCAGAATTTTCAGTCTTCCCTTTACAAATCTGGAAAACTGGAAATTCAAACCAAACAGGCTCTAAGTGTGCTTTTCTTATCATCTGGAGTTATTTCTATTAATTATCTTCGTAATTTGATCTGCTGATGCTTTGAAGGCTTATGTACTTGATGAAGCTGGGGCTTTCAGAGAAAGACGTTGCATTTATGGTACGCACATTTTCTCCTCTCCTAGGATACAGTATAGAGGAGGTTCTGAGGCCAAAAATAGAATTCCTGGTGAACTCAATGGAGAGGCCGGTAAGAGATGTGGTGGGCTACCCCAGGTATTTTAGCTATTCATTAGAACAGAAGATAAAGCCAAGATATTGGGTGCTGAAAGCAAGGCATATTGAATGTAGCTTAAAGGATATGCTGGGAAAAAATGATGAAGAATTTGCTGCAGAATTTTTGGGTGTAGGAAGAATACTTGTCCCTCTTTCTCCTCCCGTGTGTTCCGATGATAGGTTGTAAGTATCATGCATCTTACTTATTTTGCCAAGTACTTTTTGGTTTCATTTCCCTTGAGAAATTCAACACATCACAGACAGATTTTGTCATGTCCCTTCGGTTGTTTGTTTCCAAGAATATTTAGTTATTTTGAAATAACTACTTGACAATGGTGTGTTTATATATTTGTTAAGTTTTATAAAAATATTTGCGGGTATCAATTATTTCCTGAAAGATAGGAATAAAATATTCTTATGAGTTGGGAATGATAATTAGTAAGCGCAAATACAAAAATATCTTTCAATTATTTAACTTTTACACCTACAATTTTCATTTGTGTACTTTAGAAAATTAATTGTTAATTTTATATTGATTGAAAAATATTTATAAATTTATAATCATTTATTTTTTATTTCTTTTTGGAAGAGTAATTTTTATTTAATGTGATTGTTATTTTTTTAGCATTTTATTTAATTATTAGATTTGGATAAGATAAGCAAATTTTAACAAATTAATTATCAATTTTATATTGATTGAGAATTATCTCTGAAGTTATAGTTTTTTTCTAAAAGTGTAATTTTCATTTTGGATGATAATAATAATCAATATGTTAAGGGTATTTTGAAAATTATGATGCATATTTTTAGGAATATATATCATAAAATAAATAAGTTTTAAATTTATTCATGATAATTTCAACAAATAATTCTAAAAATATTTAATAGTAAAAAAAAATTTGTTTAAAATATTTGGAATAACATTATTCAGGAATATCATTTTCAAGGAATGTGATTCATAGAAGTGTAATTTCAAATCTGAAAACAAATGCCCACTTATTTTTAGGGAAAAGTCCAAAAAATCCCCATCTAACTGTAGCTTACTCTGGTGATGATACTTAAAAAATGCTTGAATTGCTCCGTTTACTTTTTTATTTTTGGGAATAACTATGTTTTTGGATGGAAAAAAAGGCGTTTGAGGCAACTGTGTCAACTAAAAAGCTTCATTATAAGAAACACGTGAAGGTAATAATGGAAAATAATATTTTAATTACATGTCCCTTCCCATCTAAAAATTAACGGTTGATAACAAAATGTAGTGTTTGTAAAATTGAAAAGTAGTCAATTTACATATTTTTACAATAATATAATCAAGCTGCATTGACTAAAGTTGATGTGAGTCTTTTCAACTTTTTTTCCTTATTATAATCATTTTAAACAGAACAAAACTTTCACTAATTTTTCAATTGCAGAAAAAATCAAACTTGTTTTTTTGAAAACAAATAATAAAATTAAATTTAAGATACCAATTACAAATTTAATTTTGTTGGCATTACATGGTTTTTAAATAATGCATAATTAGATTTGCAAAAATATACCTATTACAATTATTACCTTACAAATGATGTTCTATTGATATCAAATTAAGCATTTGACTCATGCAATATGTGGGGTAATAATAAAAATTATTTGTTGATCATTATTAAAAATACATAATAATTTATTTAAATATATCTTATAAAAAATTGAGTATATAAATTTATTTTGAAAATAAGTTAATAGTTAAATAATTAAATAAATAAGTAAAACATAAATGTGTCATTCTATTTTATATCTTGTTTTGAATATCATATTTATAAAGTTAAAAAATCTTAATAGATGATCTCTAACTAGCAATAAAAAGCATATTTTATGAAAATTTTATGTTTTAAAAGTTAAAATTATTAAATAACGAATCATTTAATCTATGTGCTGCACTAGATGACAATAAAAGATAGTTTGTTGAGATTACCAAAAATAAATAATAATTTTTTAAATATATCTTATAAAAGTTGAAGTATATAAATTTATTTTTAAAATAAGTTAATAGTTAAATAATTAAATAAATGAATAAAATATGTAATGTATTTATTTTATATATTATTTTAAATATCATGTTTATGAGGTTTAAAAAATCTCGATAGATAACCTTGAACTAATAAAAAAAGCCTATTTTATGAAAATTTTATACAATTTGAAAATTGAAATTGTTGAATAATAAAAGAAGAATAAGTTAATAATTTTACTATATCATAAATTATTTATATAATGACAATCTGATTTAATGAGGAGACATGTCCCCCATTATTCCTATTCCTATTTAAAATTTATCTCTAATTTCAATCCTCATCATCGGGTCCTTGTCCTATTCCTCATCCCTCATTCCCCACGGGAATTTAAATCTCTAAAGATATTATTTAAAAAATTCCAAAGAGAAAATTTTAAAAATACTTTGAAGTTTGAAACATAAATATCCATAATAATAAAAACTATACTAATTTAAATTCAATAAATATAATTAAAAAAATGAATTGTGTTAAGATAATTAAAGATATATATATATATATATATATATATATATATATATAAGTGGTAACGTGAGATGAATGATTTTATATGAGAGCTAAAGGATTAAATCCAGATCGTATAATCTTACATAAATGATTAGGATTACAAGTTATTGAAATATACATAATCATTTTAAAAGTCACATGATTTTATGTTTTAATCTTACAATTAATGTAAGATCGACGTCTTAGATTTTGTCCGTCTCACTCTTATATAAAATTACACATCGCACTTGATCATCTTCCTATGAGTGGATATTTAAATCATTTATATAAATGGGGAATTGGTGGGTTTCATAGGGCATGGACTTCATTCCCATCCCTCCCCTGTGAACAAAGAAGGACTTTGCCTTATCCTTGTGAAGACTTAACATATCCTTATTCATATCCTTATTACGGGTAATTTTTGCAGTACCCGATTTTTTTATCATTCCTAACTATTTACATATTTTTAGTAAATTAAAATATTTAACTTATAAAAATATGATTTCATATTAATAAAATATAATGAATAAATTTCATTTTTGTGATTTCAATTACACTTCCTTTCCTTATCCATCATTTTAGTAAATTAAAATATCAATTTTAAAATATATGTTATAATAAATGTGCTATAATTAGTAAAAAATCATAAATAATCCAAATTTACTTCATCTCATTTATTGTAGTAGCATCAATTATGCAATTATTTTCAATAAAAAAGTAATGTAATTATTTAATTTTTTAAAAAATTTAAGAAATAATTAGTATCAATATAAAAGTGTAAATTATGGAATTGAATTTTAATAAAATATTTTAATGTTGAAAAATTAAAGTCTTCTTTAAAAAAATTAATATAAAAATTATGAAATTGATAAATTAGAATGTTTAAGCTGAAAAAAAAGTGTAGTGAGACAAAGATATATATATATATATATATATATATATATATATATATATATATATAAAGAATTGAAATAGATCGTTGATATGTTTTTTAGGGAAGATATAGATTTAAGGAAAAGTATGCACTGATTTAAGAAATAATATGTATGTAAAAATTAATTATGTTGAATGAATCCCAATATGTAATAGAAGGAATATTTTCCAACATTTGAGTTGAGTAATAAATTTGAAATTTTTGATTTGATTCATTAATTTTTATGGTTGTTTCCAAAAATTATGTTTTTGCAAAGGTGACTATTTTTCTTTAAATATATGAACGCATTTATTTTTTTTATGCTTTTCAATTTATTTTTATTTTTATTAATAATATTATAAAATTTTAATGTTATAATACCTTTTATCGTAGTGTCAAATTTAAGTTATAAAAAATTTCAATTATGATATTTTAAGATTTGTAATATTTTGACTTTTGAAAATTGTGGAAGAATAATTGGCATAATATTCAATGTAGAGTATGTGCTAATAGAAGAGGAATGTGAAAGTATAATTAGAAAAAATAATAATTACAATGCAAATAAAACTTTAAAAAGATATGTTAAGCAAATGGTGGAGCATAAATTTTTTTAGGCACACATGCCAAAACTTTCCTTGAAATGAATCTAAATTATTAGTAATATAGTTTACAATTTGGAATTATTGTCATATCATAATTAATTAGATTGAATCCTTCCTAAAATCAAATGCATCAAATTAAGTTGATATTGGTTAAGGGTAATGGCAAATTTTTTTTTTATTGGTATATAAGGGTAAGGTAATGACAATTTAAGTACATTAGATTAATATAATATCTTAAGTACACGTGTCCATGGACAAATCTAGTATGACCCTAGAAGTTTCTTGGACCCATTAGCATTGTCCAAAGACTTTATGTAACACCCAAAAATTATTTAAAAATTAATTTGAACTTTATTAATGAGAATTTCAAAAATATGACAAACTTAGCAATGATGACGACGATTAATGGATGCATTAAAAAAAATTAACCGGGCATGAATAGTGATTTTTAGGCTAAGGTGAATAGTAACTCTAGAACTAGGACCAAGGATGAACAGGGCCAAAGGAAACTATATTCGAGGACGAGATAGAGTATTAAGATTGGGGCCAACATAGAGTATTAGGCTTGGCCCGCATAAAGATATTTTAAGTTTCGCGGGTATGGTATTTTACACGTTCGAAAAGTTTTGATGTGCGATTTTTAACACCATAAAAGTTACTTGGTGGCCAAGTAACCTCTATCAATCACATCTTGTCAAGTGGATAGCAAGGATTGAAACTTAGAAAGCAAGTTTAAATCATGACCTTTCATTCATTATTATTTTACCCGGCCAATATCTCATCCATTTGATTGGAATTTTGGCGTTATTTTAATAACAAAAAGCTACTTGCTCACCAAGTTAAAGTGAGTCACTATCTTGAGCCAAGAAGAAGGCCAAGATTCATTCTTTGACTAACAAACCAAATCCTAGCCATCCATATCATAATTCTTTGTAAAAGAAAGAATTTTTCACTCTACTTACATAATTACCACACCTACACCAAGATAAGATTAAATCACCAACCTTTTTACTCCATTCTCTCCCAATTTCGGCCAAGAAGCAAAAACATAAGCTCCCATAGTGTTTTCTCTCAAAACCTAATTTTAAATGCCCAAAACCTTAGTTTTAAATCAGCAAAATCCCAAATCTCCTTCATAAAACTTGTTCTACTCATGATAATCTACAAAATCAACCGATTGGAATTTTGAATGATCTCCATTCTCCACTTTGAGATCTCACAAACCACTGTTAAAGGAAGGGTTTGGAGTGGATTTGAAGAGCTAGTGGTGAAAGAAAGTATTCCTAGAAGATCCTTTGGAGTTAAAAGCCTTAAAGCTTCACAAGTAGGGCTTTTGTACCTCTTTGATTTCAAATTTGTTTCTACAATTTGGTTACTAATTTAACTTGATATTTTTTGTTATATTGGTTAACAATATATGATATTGATGTGTCTAATTTCGGATATTTAGATGATGTTAGAAAACCCTTTTTCAAAATAAGGTTTAACCTAGGTTGCTGAATTGAATTTTCAAGATAGAGTATGGTTCACGATTTTTCATCAATTTTGTAGATGGGTTTTTCAATTGAAATTTGTATATGGCAAGCTAACATGTTGAGGTGTTTCATATTTTTCTTGAGTCATTTGACCACTTTTACCAATTTTAAAACTAAAAAATCAAAGACTTATTTGGGTTATTTGTCTAAAACCAATTCTAAAGCTTTGAAATTATTAATTTTGTTACCAAATCAAATGATCGAATTTTAACTTGAAAATTTTAGAGGGTGTTGAGGACATCTTGAGTTCAACTGTTTATTAGGATTTTATATATTCATTTGACATGGTAATAAAATTGGAAAATTCAGACTATTGGCTGCAAATCACGGGTTTTTGACCTCCGAATTTGTACAATTTTGTTAACATAGCTAGAAAGCTTGTTTTGTCCTATATTTACAGAACCTTGTGGACACATTGACGTGTTATGGATAATTTTTATAGCCTTGAATTTGATTATTTGATGTGCAAACTACTTTTTTTTTACATAGGTGTGAAATCTTGCCAAAGTGCTGGAATTGTACCAATGTTTTGAATTGATGATATAATGACATTTGATTCTAGTATGACATAAATAATTGATTGTGAATATTTGAGCATGTGACTTGTGATATATAAATGCATGTTAGAGGATGTAAAGATTAATTTATGAGGCATGATTGAAATTATATTGTGAATGAATACCTATATGTGTTTATGCATGCATTTGGAAAAAGAAAATACATGATGCATATATGTGACAAAAGAGAATGCATAAACTTCAATCGTGATGTTCTAACATATAGACGAAAACAGATACAAGACTTATGTTGAATGAGAGGAAGGCAAAAAGAAGAACTTTAGAGATATTATGAGTCGTAATACGTATCGTGCTGGAATAGACTTGTTAGATTTGAAAGAAAAAAAAATAAAGCCTAATGATTATGTATTAGAATAAACTAAGTCCTAATAAGCAGTTATTATCCATGTGTGGTGTTATACACTACAAATACCATTTGGTATGAACTAAGTCTTTCATATGTCGATAATGAAAAGAGAAAAATGTATTGAATTGAGTTCTATGGCCACAAGTAAAACTAGGGCACTTTAAGATAATTTTATTACATTTATCATATGCATACTCATGTTATTCTGAATTGTCTCTAGGATGATTTACTATGTATTTAAACATTATGATATATGTGCATTAAGTGATTGAATGCTAAAAGAAACCCATTTTGGAGGTATGATTTTGAACTTTAAAAATGAATCTTTGGAATGTAATGCATGATCCCATTTTTCTATAAATAGAAGTATTTGGGACGATGATGATGAAATTCATAACTATGTGTTTAGGGATACCATACTGAGAATTTTATAATTATCACCCCTATATTTGTGTGTTTCCATGTCGTCTCCAGATTACTCAAGAGAATCATGAAGCTGTATTCATGGAAGTTCATGTTTTATAATAGCTCAATGGCCGAAGACTACAATTAGTTTTTGTTTGAATATGCTTATGTTGTTAATATTTAAGATGATCAAGTACTATAAAGCTCTAGAGCTTCTTTTGTATTTGACTTTGTATTATATAAATACTATGTTCCTTTTTATATATTTTAATAGGATTATGAACTAGTTACTTGTCTTTGTTCGCTCAATATGCTATAGATACTTAGGTAAGGTCCATAATTTATAAGTAACAATCTCAAGTCTAATGTCATAAATTAAGGATGATGTTGTATATGGGATGGTGTTACACCCCAGATGTAAAGAGGCCGCTGAGCGAGCAATAGAGTGGACTCCTTTTTTGGGTCTAGGCATGCTCGCTGAATGAGCGTTCTCGCTGAGCGAGCACCCATTAGATAACAGAGGACCTAAAACGACACAGTTTTGCTAAATGAAACCCCATCACCATATAAACCCTTCCTCTTGGTTTTTAGTTCCAGAAGTGAAAACCCACTCCCCCAAGCCCTATATCTTCTTCTTTTACCTCCCTCACTCCAACCCACTTTCTAATCTTCACTTTTCAAGTTTCAAGGTGTGTTTGGGTAGTTTATGCTTCCTCCTTCTTCACTCTTTCATGTTCTTGGGTTGGGCATTGTCATATTTCTTATTATTATCAAGTGTGAGTGCTCCTTTATGTTGTTAGTGTTATTTAAGGTAAACAATAGAAATACCCATAGTTTAATCTTGAGTTTTATAGTTGTAATGACAGACATTGGTGTCATCCTCCCAAGCTCTTGGTGTCAATGTATCACATTCCACCCTTTCATGGAGTAATTAAGAGTTTGGAACTTGAGCTTTCACATGTTATGAATTTTATATAAAATGCAATAGCTACAAACGCTTCCTTTGAAATTATACATGAAAATCTATGATTTTAGAAACCATAATTGCTCTATAAATGTTTTATATGATTTGATTCATGATTTTAGAATTGGTTATGATGATGAAAATTAGTTATGTCTTAATGAAAAGCAAACATGTAGTTTTATGCTTATTTACTAGAATTGAAAATGTTGAACTTAAAAACATATAACTCCCTTTTTATGATTTCAGGATATTTTAGATTAGATATTTACTAAGAGGAATAGAGCTATGAATTATGGCACTATTCCGTAAATCTTGGTATAACAAGGCCCGCGATGGCATTTGTCCACATGTTAGATTAGTCCACGAAGAGACGCAATTCGCGGATTGAGCACCACCTTACAGTTTATGGATAATCTGTTCTTTTTTGTAATTATTATGTAAAGTAAATAGAAAAATGTTTTACGACTGTTGCCTTATTATTTATATAACTTCTTCTTGTCCCATGTATGGTTATGGGCGAAGAATCACTTACGAGTTTTATGCTAAGTTTCATCTCCTCTCCTTTTTTCTAGATATAATTGAGCATTGGATCCTCCACCTACTCTGCGACTAGTGACCATGAAGTGTTTTATTTTGGTATAGAGTTTCTCCAATGGTAGTGCAAGAGTGTCCCAGACCATGCATGATATAGTTTTTTTATTTATCATTATTTTTTTTTGTATTTACATGATATAGCATTCATGGTTCTTTTTGTATAAGCAACTCAGGATGATTTATATTACAACTACAATTTCAAATTTAAATTATGGAAAGATGCCAATTCAAGGTTATTATGAATTAAATATGTTAAGTGATTTAAGGTTTGAAAAGGATTTCATCAATTAAATGTGCATGTAGTATGACTCATGATCATGAACTTACGAGATAGGATTCCTCATGTGTCCTCTCACGATGCAAATGGATTGTGACAAAGTGGTATTATAGCCATAGGTTTCCCTGCATGTCACTAGAGCAAGTGTCCACAAGTACGACGTTTATGTAAATAGAAGCGCATCCATTTACATTAACGAAGTGTTACTTGAGGCCTTTAGGGTGATCATGTCTAATTTCAGGAGAGTTTTTTCCTTTCTTTCATGATTAGTAGATTATCTCATATGTTTACATGTCCCAAGATTCAGCACCTCCCTCACGACACCCTTCTTTGTGTCGCAATTTAAGACGGCTCTTCCAGTTAGACACCTTCGGAGTTTTGGAGAGGTTTGGCCATTTTCAGGAGTGCTGGCTAGACAGGCTAAGGTAGGGATGCAACCACTCAACCCTGAGTTTCACCACCATTTAGAAATCATGACGATTCAATCTTTGTGATTCCGAAGGATGGAGCCATCCACTTCTCAGGGCGCCTAACGACGGAGGATTCAGGAGTTCCTCTGAGGTGGAGAAAATCAATTGGGTTCTCCACTATTCTTCAAATAGGGTAGCAGGATCTGCTTCCAATGAAGACCAGGCAGGCATATGGTATGAGAAGTTTTTAGGGACGTAGTGACTCAGAGCCACCTACTTGGGAGGAGTTCAAAGTGGCGTTTATGAGGACATTCTTGTCTAGAACTGGTGAGTCATGCTTAGGAGTTATTGAGGCTTTGAATGACCCCTGAGTATGACCGTAGTGGAGTATGACAGAGATTTACATACTTGGCTTAGGTAGAATCAAGCCTACTTTCTAGAACCGAGAGGGTAAGGTGGTTCATTGAGGATGGAAGGATTTGTTCCTTAGCCTACAGTCATACATGGAACGATGAATTATGCTCAGGTGGTAGACACCACAATTGGGCTTAAGGGTGGCTTAGCTAAGAGGAGAGCATCCGCGAGGCTAAGAGGGTCAAGACTCACGCTCTTTTTATGGTGGAGCCAATTCCAAGAGAAGGATATGGCTAGGGCTAAGCCGCGAGCTGGGAGGCCGGGAGGTTTCTCAGAGACCACACCGACCTTGGACCGCCCTCCACAGCGAGAGTAAAGGAGGCAGTTGAACCTAATTGAAGAGTTTAGGCATACTTACCTAGACTGTTGATGTGGGAAGAGGCACCTAAGGTAGTGTATGTGATGATCGATAGCTATTTTGATTATAGCCAGCAAGGCCATTTCAGGAGAGATTTCCCATTTTTGGGGAGAAGTTACAGCCAAGGGTTGACCAACCCCACCATTCCAGGACCATCATATCAGTTAGTTACCCGTGAAAACCGTGGCCTTAGCAAGAAGAGCTGGGCAGGGCTCTGGAGGCGGAGGCTCAGGTGGTAGAGCTGGAGTAACTGGCAAACCCATCTTTTTCCACGAGACGTCAAGGACGCGGTGGCCTCCAATACAGTTGTAGCAGGTGCTATGACCATTTGCTCTTTAAAGGCTTTATGTTTGATCGACAGGGGTCAACACATTCTTATGTGTCCCTATTCCTTGCTATTCAAGTTGGAAGTCCCCTACCAGTTTAACATGTCTTTCTTTGTTAGGGTACCTCTAATACCCTTATATGTTCAGTCAATTTACAAGGGATGTGAAGTTAAGGTTAGAGACATGGAAATACTAGTGAACCTTCATATGTTGGACATGTTCGAACTTTGACGTCATCAAAGGGATGGATTGACTAGCTTCATGCCATGCTATGGTTGATTGCTATAGCAAGTCAGTGAAGTTTGAGGTTCCAGACGAGCTCAAGAGTTCAAAGGTTCTGTTGTTTGATTCTTGCTAGTTTGATTTCGGCCATTAGCACCATGCAGCTTATGGATAAGGGCAGTTATGGGTTTCTAGCCTCAATTAGATATATAGATATAGTAGTGCTAAGCTTGGAGTCAGTTCCCATAGTATGAGTTCCCAATGTGTTCTCAAAGAAGTTACCGGGATACCACTCAATAGAGAAGTAGAGTTTGGGATAGAGCTTGAGGCGCCTTAGGAAGCCCATCTCTATACCCCCTATATTGGATGGCTCCTGAAATTGAAGGAACTAAAGGAGCAATTGCAAGAGTTACTTGACAAGGGTACTCATCAAACCAGTACCTTACCTTAGGATGCTCCAATCCTTTTTGTAAAGAAGAATGATGGGTCTGAAAAGGATGCCACAATCCACCCTAGTTGAATAAAGTGATAGTTAAGAATCGGTATCCCTTGCCTCACATTGATGACTTGTTTGATCAACTCCAAGGGGCTAAGTGCTTTTCCAAGATTGACCTGCATTCCGTAGATACTATTAGTTGAGGATTAAGGGCTGGATGTGCCCAAGATGGAATTTAGGACACATTATGGACACTATAAGTTCCTAGTAATCTCCTTTGGGTTGACCAATGCCCTTACTTTCATGGATCTGATGAATAAGGTCTTCAGGCCATTCCTAGACTACTTTGTGATTGTCTTTATTGATGATATCCTAGTGTACTCAAGGAGCGAAGAGGAGCATGAAAGTAGCATTTAAGATTGTCTTGGAGACATTTAGAGAGAATCAGCTGGATGCCAAATTCTCTAAGTGTGAGTTTTGGCTTAATCATGGTGGTATTTCTTGAACATATATTGCCCAAGGATGGCATACTAGTGGACCCAAAAGAAAGTAAAGCGGTTCAAGGAGTCGTCATGGCCATCTACAGTGTTAAGAGATTCTGAGTTTCATAGGTTTAATGGGTTATATTGTAATGTCTTACGTACACATGTTTCTAGTGTGGCCTAGTAGCCTCAGACTTACCCCTGAAACTCCCGATACATGAGATTGTGAGGCAGGAGAAAACTGTACAATTATACAGAATATACTCACTAGATGAATCTATCACTACAACGAGCAAAGGGAGCAAAATTGCCATCCTTGCTCCAAGCAGCCTCGCTACAATGAAGATTCTGTGAAGCGAGTGGGTGTCAGCAGGCTACCTATAACGGTTTACTCATTTCGATGAGGACCCCAGATGTTAGCACAATTCTAAAATGACATAGTTTCACTAAAGAGCCCCCAACACCTTTTTAAACCCAATCTTGGGCTTCCCCCCCCAAACTAGAAACCTTTCCTTACAACCCCTTTCCTCTCTTTTCTCTCAATCTAACCCTAAATCTTTATCCTCCATGATCAAAGGTAAGGGTTATGTTAGTTTTTATCATCTCCTTCCTCTATACTTCATGTTCTAGGTTATGGGTTATTTGTTTTCTCTCATTGTTGTTAAGTGGAGCTGCTCCCCAAATGTTGTTAAGGTTGATCTAGAGCTAACTAGAGAGTAATATAGATTAATATAGAGTTCAGGTGGTTGTTATTAGAGACATTGGTGCTCCCACTATCCTTGGAGCTCAGTTGGTATTGGAGCTAACTGAGAGGAATATGGATTAATCTAGAGTTCAAGTGGTTGTTGTTAGACATTGGTGTCCCATTGCTCCCTAGAGCTCAGTTGGTATTGGCACTATCTCTTCTTCCCCTCCAAGTGAGTGGGTTCAAATCCTCTGATCCTTATGTTGATCATTAGAGCCATTTTATTTAAAGTTTAGCTTTAGAGTCTATTGAGAGAATTGACGATTGTTGTTGGTTTTACTGAAGTTTACAAAACTATGATTTTACAAGGGCATGAAGTCTATGTTTTATGCAAACTCATGGGACCATTGTTGCTAAAATGATTTGTGGCATGATTATGATTATATATATATATATATATATAGAGAGAGAGAGAGAGAGAGAGAGAGAGAGAGAGAGAGAGAGAAGATTTTGTGACTTCATGAGTAGAGTAATTATTTGGTAAAGTTTTAAACCTAAAAAACCCAGAATAGAGTTTCAAAGAAATAATTGGTTTTTTGATTTAGATACTGGACGGTAGCATAGAACAAGAAGGAAGTTAATAGTTTTCAATTATTATAAGTATAATTATGCATGATGATTATCATGCATGAAGTTAGAGATAAAAGTATGATATTAGAATTATATAGTTTATGAAAAATATATTAGTTCGATGCATGGTTTAGAAACAATCATAAAGGATTTTAGAGTACGAATATTCATATGATTCATGACAAATAGAGGCTACATACTTCTAGACTCTGAAATCACAATGTCTGCAGCTGATGATCCTTGGGCATGATTTCATTTCCATAGTGCAAAGGTTAGGCTGTGAGTTTCATATTTAGAGCTCTTAGGGTACTAAAGTCTAAGAGTTCCATGAACTAAGAAGTAGGGAAATTTAGTGTTTGAGTTTATTGTTGATTTTATCCCTTTACAATTAAGTTATATATGATGAGGTTCTTAAACTAGAATTGTGACTCATGTTTAGAAAGTAGTTAACCTTGGTACATCTAATTGCCAAGGAAGTGGTGTACCAAGCAGCCATGGAGATAGTGTCATGAGATGTTAACCTTGGTATACCTACCTTGAAGAAGGTAATATATTAAGCAAGCCATGGAAGCAATTCTTGAACCTTAACCTTGGCATACCTAGCATGCCATGGAGCAGTATGTCAGCGGCCATGGAGACAAGCTTTTAGAGACCTGAGAGAAATTTTAAAGCATCTATTATGGTTGCATACTTGGCCTAATTGGTTTCTACATGTGTTTAATTTTGATGATTTGATTGAGTTTTGCATTATTGGATCTCATTGGATTTAATTGTTAAAACTTGATTAATCTATTTACACTCATTATGACCTTTCCATGTCACAGATCATTTTGGGCTCTATAAATATTGGATTTTTGTGATTTTGATGTCTTCTGAAAGCTAAGACCGAGATCTACAATTTTGGGTTTCACAAGCTTCATCAAATTCGGCCCGATTCATGGCCTAATTGGGCTGCAAAGTTGTGAGCTCTGCGCGGGTCCAAGACCTTTCCTCACATAATTGGGCATATCTCACTCATTTCTAGTCCAAATGAGTCATATAATATGTCTATGGAAAGTTATCCAGGGAGGATTATCTTATCCAGATCAGATTTTGGAAATCTAAAATTGTTTTGATAGATAACATCTGGATAAGATGTAATCCGAAGGACACTTTTGATTGGAGGGAAATCCTTCTTTTAGATTTTTCAAGCTTTATCTTATCTTTTCATTTTCTATTTAAGCCTAAGGTGTTCATTCAAAGAACACACATCAGAACCTATCATCTCTTTACTTGTCTTTTTGTTTTTCCTTTGTATTCAGAAATAGAGCTTTCAATAGAGATGTCTATGGAAGACTAAACTTCTTTCAATCCTTGACATCATAGATAATTGGTTTGAATTCAAGTTTCTCTTGTAATTTTCTATTTTCGTATGTATGCTTTCCTTTCTCAACTTCAATTTCAAATATGAATTCAGTTATTGAACATGATTATGTTTGAATTATATCTGATTAGATATATGACGAATTCGTTGTTGAAATCAAGTAAGGTTGAGTAACTATTAGTTATCAGGTTAATCCGAACTTCATGTAATTCAACATTCATTTAAAATTGCGTTTGTGATTTGAAGGTTGTTGAATGATAACTATATGATCATATAGTTAATTTGAGTTAACGAGTAGCATCCGGATTTGGACTCTTTTGAACCATAATGAATTCTGCCAATAATCGTGATGTCTGGGATTGATTTTTGATCAATTGCATTTCATTCTCGTTCTGTATTTTTACATTCTGAAAATCACAAACCCCCCTTTGTTGTATTTAGCAATTTTGGTTTGATAACATAACCGTGTATCCTTAGGAAAAATGACCTGAGTTACCTTATACTACAAATAAGGGGATTAGATATTTGATAGTGGACTCGGTAATGCATATCAAGACCAAGAATTTCGAGAAGTGTGATGCCCATAAAGAACAAAGATAATTACGGACAGCTATGACTATTTATACATATACATATATGTTTATCAATCAGAGTACTTATTAAGATCATAGAGAAGTTTAGGATTTTGTTTTAAAATGTTTATATATATGCTTGCAATTATTTTACAGCTTGTTTTATTATTATTATTATCATCATTTTTTTAATGCATCGTGGTTGTCGTTCCATGAAAGAGGTTACGGTGAGAATTCACTCATTGATTTTTATGGTAAAATTCACCGATCTTCCCTTTTTCCTCATACAGATAGATAGACTTCAATCTTCTTCTTTCCTACCATTAGTATTCTACTTGGTGAACTTCACGTTTCCGTGAAGCAACTTTTGATATTCTAGCAGAGTGCCTATGATGTTCCAGGCAAGGTTTCTGACTACATACATGCATGATTTGTTTTTTCTTATAAATCATGATATTGATTTGATTTAAAAGTTTATAGTTCCATGATTGTTTTGTAAAAGAGTACCTACCATATTTTGTATTTCCGCTATAGTTTCATGATGTATGAAATGGGTTATTTAGGAATTATTATCATTATCATGTTTTGGAGATTTGCAAGATAATATGGATAATTTAAAAATAGATTTACGAATAAAAAATGCATAGTATGGCGAGTGATTACGAGGCTTACATAGGAATGAGATTCCTCACGTGCTTGGTCATGATTCAAATCGGGTTATGACACTATTAGAGGTTTATCAAGGACTTCTCAGGATTGTAGCACTATTGATGAGGCTGACTAAAAGTGTTGAGTTTCAATGGTCAGATGCATGTAAGAAGTTTTCAGAAGCTCAAGACTTATTTGACCACGACTTCAATGTTGGTGTTACCTTCAGGCCGGTGGTTTTCCAGGATACGTGATGCCGAGTCAAACTTGGTTATGTCCTTATGAGCACGGCCAGTTATGGCATATGCTTCTAGACAGCTCAAGAGGCATGAGCAAAACTACTCTACCCATGATCTAGATGGAGCTTGGTCTTTGCCTTGAAGATTTGGAGGCACTACCTGTATGGAGGGACTTGTCATATCTTCATAGATCACAAGAGCTTGAAGTACATCCTCCAACAGAAGATCTAAATCTTAGGAGCGCCCATGGCTAGAATTGCTCAAAGATAGACTGGACCATATCTTATCATCCAGGCAAGGCTAATGTAGTGGTTGATGCTTTGAGTAGGAAGTCTAGGCAGTTTAGCCCAGATAGTACCTTTGAGGCCATCGTTGATAGAGGATATTCATGGGTTGGAGGCCGAAGGAGTTGATATTGGCATAGATGATTCAGGAGCCTTTCTTGCTCATATTAGGGCCTAGTCAACCCTAGTGGAGCATATTAAGGCATGGTAAAGGGAAGATCCCAAGTTAGTGAAGCTTATGGAAGATGCGCATGAGGTGAGAATCATGAATTTTCAACTGATATGGAAGGTGTGTTACGCTTTAGACGTTTGTATAGCCAATGTGGGTGAGCTTGAGAGGAAAGTGATAGAAGATTCAGCGCAGCATACTCCATTCACTCCGTTCAGCTAAGATGTATCAAGATCTCAAGCAACTATTTTGGTGGCAAGGCATAAAGAAAGACATAGGTGACTTCGTGGCATGGTGTTTGGTGTGTGTCATGGTCCATTTGGGAACGTAACGGCACATGAGAAATCCCTTTTTTCCCACATAAACCTCATGACCTGTATTAACCTATATGCAGTAATTTATAAAACTAATTAAAATAAAATTTCAATTTCTAAATTAGTCACCTACTTTGTTAAATCATAACAATCAAACCAAAATTCTCAAAATCTATCTCTAAAGGTAGATTTCATAACATAATCTAATGTATATAGAGTCCTTTATATGCAAATAACCATGAAAAGTAAAATTACATAAATCCAGATATACAAAACCATGCAAAACATAACCATGCTCTATAGTCTGAAATCCTGCTTGCATAAACACTTGAGCACTCTAGACAAAATAACAACAAGGCTCACCAACTAAAGTCTAACGCTCGAAGAAGAAAATGGTTGAGAAATGTCCATGGCAACAGTTGCATCTATAAATGTGAAAAGGAAAAGAGGGGTGGGTTTTGTGATCAAAACTCAGTGAATGAGTCCTCACCTGGAACCCCTTCATGGGACACTAAGGGAGGATACATAGGTTTATAATAACAATAATAATAATAATAATAATAATAAGACTTTAAAACATTTCATACTAGTAATCATATAGCGAGAATTTCAATTTTCTACAAATAAACTTAACAGGATCCTAATTAGAAACATAAGTCTCTACTCCCGTTACGCACAATTTTTGTGACGTAACAAGACTTAATATAAATCTCTCACATCCTGTCGTTATGTATCACCATCCCCAAAGCGATAATAGTTTCTCTTTCTTCTTTAGCCCTGGGCTACTGATACCAAGGTTAACGGATTAACAAGCAGTTTCTCTATAGCTCCTGTTGAGATCAACTAGAAATCTAATTTCTTGCTTATCTCTTATAAAGTCTTCTACCCTAGGGTTCAAAACTTAATCATATAACAATACTTAATACCAATAATCATAGAATCATTATAACAACTCCAAACAATCAAAATCACTGTTTAAATTTTTATAAGCTCATTTCAATAACTAGTCCCATGGTTTTGTCAAAACATGTTCATGCACTTAAATATGAAATTCAAACATAATAATAATGGAAATTCTCAAATCTTTTACAATAACTTTACAAATCATGCATAAGGTCACTTATTTAATGAATATAACTATAATGATGTACATAAAGATTACAAATGTGAACCCATGCACCTGAAATGGTAGAAGATGAGGGTTCTACATGATAAGTTTCTTGAGCAGAGATGGCACCTATCTATCATGGAATCAATATAACTCTAAGTTAACCTCTAATAATCCCTATTTACAAAGATACAATTCTAACACAATGGAAGAACTTCCATTCATTGAAGGGCATAGAAACTTTCATGCTAACCCCCAAGACAAGGAGAAATTGAAGAAAAAAAAAGCAAAATTACTAAGATAACATACCTTAAGACCTTAGAAATGAAATATTAAAGTTGGTTTTGAAAGAGAATGGATGAAAATGGATTTTAGAGGGTGAAAAGGGAAAAGAGCCGAAGTTTCTCATGTTTGGGGTGGGAAATCGTGTTTTATGCCCAAATTGGGGGTTTTTATAAATGTTTAGTGTAACATCCTAATATTTAACCCCAATACGCCTAGGACGTATCAAGACTAATTATTAGTTATTACTTCTCTTTAAATTCTTTATAAAATACTTAGCGGAAAATACGGGAAATTTTTTTTTTGAAATGATTTATATAAAACAAAGTGCGAGCCTTTGCGCGTAACATAAACAACATGAAGCGGAAGAATAAAAAAATAGAGAACATAAACATTAAAGAACACATCCATCATAAACATCATTCCTCATCACATTAGATAATATAGTTTAGTACATCATAAGAGATATAACAGAAACATAAAGTCTTACCCATACTAGGGGAGTTCCAGATAACAACATAAAATAAGAAACATGATAACAAATACATGAGATAACCCCAAAGGATAAACACCTAACTATCGCTACCCCTCTCCAAGCCTCCTGGCGATGCCGATCTTCGGTCAGGGACATAGCCCGCGACTGACGAAGCTCCTCGGATGTAGCCCAACGAAGAGATATCTAGGCATAGCAATCGAAGGAACAGTGTGGCCTCCGCGTCGTGGTCGCCTCTCGGCTGCCGACGTGCCTCGCATGCCTCCCTTGGTGACTCTCCTCACTCCTCCTTCGAGACCCATAGGAAACAAAGGGAGAGCCCTCCAACAAGGAGGATGGGCACGACGGGCCCACTCGCCAGGGTCGTGTCCTCTCAAAGATCAGAATCGTCGCCAAAGGGTGAAGTCGAGTGAAACGATAGCTGGAGACGGGGAAAGCAAAAGGGCGTCCCACGTATGCAAAAACGCACACCTCGCAATGACCCTTGAAGTGGTAGGCTGATGCTCGGGTCATAGTGCACCTCCCATGTAGGCGGGTCAATGAAATCACGAACGACGCCATCGATATCTGAAGACGTAACGGAAAGAACAGAGAGGGGTGAGAATTCTTGCTAAAGAATCTCAGGAGGAAGTCCTCTATCCTAGTGTCATCGTTTACGTCCCAGGAACCTTGGGTTTATTATGAAAAGGTTAAGCATGCATAAGTTCATTATGAGGTTTTCACAAAGGTTTTTATCCAAGGTCCATGTCTTTTATAATGATTCTTAATGCATGTATGCAACATAAAATTTCATGGATGCATGGCAGCACTTTAGGTAAATCAAACAATAATTCAAACAACATTTAGTGGCATGAAACTTTTCTTTGAACATCTTTCCTTTTCTCATACTTGTGACACCAATAATATAGTAACCGCACCCCTTAAACTAGGCTATGAGCTCATACCTTAACTAGTCATCACTAGTTCTTACTTATCCTCTTGATAAGCGAATCATAAACATAATCATCATAATCCCGACTCCCAGAGTACGGGGGGGGCCTAAGGATCACCCATCATGGAACTTTTTCCTTCTTCGAAACGCATCGACTGGTTAAGACCAACGACTTTGTCGCTTTGGAGGCTAATGTCTATGCCCTCACGGTTTTACCTTCTCCTCAGGAGCAGGAGAAGTACGTTCGGTGTGTCACCTTAAACATCATATACTTTCTTCTTCGAACGCATCGACTTGGTTAAGAACAACGACTTTGTCGCTTCTGGATTGGCTCGACGTCCATACCCCCCATGGGTTTACTTTCTCCTCAGCGTCTCGGCATATAACTTTAAACTTCATATTTTCAAAAACTTTCTTTGTTCCTTTAATTTGACGGAAATTCGCGGCATAACAGCTACTCTCGAATTTCCTCAAATTTGAGTCATGCCACATAATTTCAGTCACATGCATCATTTTCATGGAACTTTCTCATTGCAATAACTTTCTAGTTCACATGAGCATATTTCTCAATTTCATTCATATCTTTGAAATCTTATGCATCTCAAAAACAACATTTCATCATATCACCAAATCAAATTATGCACATAAAGTTTCATGCTCAAGGAACTTAACATAATCAAATCATCATGGGTGTGCACGAGGTTCATCATCATAATCATACTCTTCTCGTCCACCTATCTCATAATATCTTATACTTTGACCCTTACGGGCATTTAAACTTGTATTTCGGTCATTCTAATCCTCACTAAGGATTTTTATAACACCTAAGGGATCATTACTTAAAATTCTTACTAAGTTTTAGGCACACTTAAAATTCCAAACAGCATTATGTAGTTTGGGTAGGAAAAATATCATATACTATCCGGGGCTTAGAATCTCCGTCATACCCTTTAAGATCCGTCTTCGCCTAAGGCTTGATAATCAATCCCTAAAGCAATTATGAGGGATTCCTAGGCATGTTTACTAAGTTATAACTCACTTTTCCTCAATTTAGCTTTGCTGGGCAGAATCACATTTTGCCATGTCTAAGTGTGCTAGAATTCCTATTTTAAGTCCTTATCATCACCTTAAGCTTAGTAATTAATACCTAATCATTTATGAAAGGTTTTTATGCATATCCTACTGATTATGAACCATTTACACTTGAATTAATTATGCTGGAACAGAATTGCATTTTGTGCATTAAGGTGTTCTAGAATTCTCATTCTTGATCCTTTTAAGTTACTTATTCTTTTCTAACTTCTCTAAATCGATCCTCCCTTCACTCAAACATAATTTTACACATTTTAACACCTTAGAACAACATTTGTACAGCAGCCAATCATGAAGGGTAGAACCGAAATCATAAGCCCATAAAATCACATAATCTTGTAAATTAAAATGCATACAAGTTACTAGTTTTCTCTTGGAATAATTCTAGGGATTCAAAACTCTTTTAGGACTCAAATCCTTTCATTAAAATCATGCACTTACACATGAGGTCAGTAGCTAAATTAACTTGCTTACAAAATAGTTTTAAAGTATATAAGTTTATGCATAATGTTGCTTAGGTGCTCCTAAGCTTGGAAAAATTACAAAACACAAACTATGGACACTTGTGATTAGAGGAACTCATATTAAGTCCATCATCATCACCACAAGGCCGAAATGGCTTCTTTAAGAATGCCAATATTTTCTTGAAAACCTTACATAGGATACTTGGGCAAGCCTTTGAGCTCTAGGAGGCTTAGGTGATGACATAAACTTAAACATGATATGCACTCATTTTATTCTTCATTAGAAAGTAAAGTGAGAGCATAAAATAAATATGAGATGCAACCTCTTTATTATCTTTAAAGATTAAGTGATGACTTGAAATATAAACATGAAATGCAAGCTTGAAATTTAAACATGATAGTGCAAGTCCAATTAATTATTGAGAACTTAGTGATGACATCAAAATAAACATGCTATGCAAGGCATAAAGTAAACATGAATGCATCTTATTTTAGATCTTAGCTAGAGCTCTTTGCAAGACTTTAAAGGAATAAAAACCTCAACCCATTATGTATCATAAGGCAAGCTTTAGAGTTCTTAGCACCTAGACTTCAAAGAAGTCTTAAGGTTTGAACTTCATCATCAAGCTTAAGAAAATAAATACAAAGCTCAACACTTTGTCTAAATAAAACACATAAGAACTAAGTCATATTCTTTATTTTATTGCTCATGGGCTTCAATCTAGAGTAAAACTCTTAGAACGGCCAACCAACTTTAAGGTTGGCAAGGGTAAGCTTAGAGCTCTTTGAAAACATGGATTAATTTTCTTTAACAAAACTTTTGTGATCTACTTTTCATTTTAGCAAACCTTGTTGAAACAAAGCTTAAAGAAACCGAAATCATCCAAGAAAAAGGAAGAGAAAATCGAAACCTTTGAGGAAGAAAGGAAAGGAAATTCGAAAGCATAAGCAAGGAAAGAAAGAAAAACACAAGCATGTATGGTCCAAGACCAAGTTGTTTCAAGCTTTAGAGGTTTCTCACATGACATCAACAAGTCATTATCTTGAAACCTCATCATCAAGCTTATGTTATTTTCATAAAATGGCCTCTTGGCCGAAAATGAAAAGAAAGGAAGAAAGGAGTTTGAACCAAGAGAAAACTAGAACTTTCTTTAAGAAAACAAGTGAAAACTTTTAAAACAACCCCTACCTAAGGAAGTCTTTGAAATGGAAGAAAGAAAGCTTGATTCTTAAAGAGTTTGAGAAGACAAAATCTCTCTTGGAAGTGATGATGGATTTGGCCAAAGAGGAAGCTCAAGGAAGATGATTTTTCCTTGAGTTTCTAAGCTTGGGAATGGAAAGTTTAAGTGTTTGAGGGATGGTTTAAGGTGAGGTAGTGGTGGTTTATGGTTGTTTGTGGTGGTTTATGGTGGTGGCAAGGTTCTTTGAGAGGAAGAAGAATGATGAAGAAGATGAAGAGAACTTAGAGAAAAATTGCAAGAAAAAGCAAGAGAACTCAACTTAGCAAAGCTTCTAAAGTGTAACCAAGTTCCTCCAAGCTTGGTATTTATAGAAAATTTGCAACAATGGAGGCTTCCTTGGGTGCATGGCCGACGGCCAAAATGGAGGAAAAAGGAAGGAAAATATCTCTTACAAAGTATGGGCAAAGGCATGGGCAAAGCATGGTGAGGTATGGGCAAAAGTATGGGCAAGGCATGGCTCTTTGAGTGATAAATCAAGCAACATGTGGCACTTTTCTTTGGCCAGAATTTGGCCAAATTTGGGACAGCCAAGGGGGAATTAATTTGTTCATGTAATTGTGGTTTATTGATGTGTTTAGGTGTTTCTTTGATTAAGGTTTTGGTTAGGAGTTGTAAGAAAGTGTTTAGGTGAGGTAATTGGTAATTAAGGTTGTTCAAGACTTGATTAGGGAGTGGTCTTACTAGATTAACAAACTAAATTCATTTTTTGGTCAAATGAGGTATGGCACAATTCCTTAATTTAAGGAATTGGAGAGAAAATACTATTCAAGATTCCATGACTAGGAATCTTGAATTAAAGAATGCAATTTAGAGTTTAACTAAGCAATCTTAGGTTCTAATTAACCTTAATAAATTATTTTGACTCTAGATTAATTATCGAAATAAATTAATCTTCGATTAGAGCCTAATATTGCTTAGGTTTGCTTAATTGCGTCATTAGGCTCATTGTACACTTCTAGGGGCAAAATGGTAATTTTGCACTAAAATTGCCCGGGACCTTCGGCCCGGCTAAACATCAAATATTGCTCATAAACATCATTCTAAACTTCCTGGAAAAGTTTCGGCTCAACGGCACTTTACCCATGTAGACACAGGAGGGTATTTTGGTCATTTTGAGTCGAAAGTTAGAAAACGAGGTTCTCTCTCCTATTTATTAAAGCATAATCCCCTTCAAACATCGAGTTGACCCATTCGAGGGTTGCCGGCAACTGCCCTAATTTCAAAAATGACCTCAGGGCATTTCCGTCATTTGTACTCTAACAGGAGAAATCCTGTTACATTTAGCATTCACCCGCTCATTTGAGCACTTCCACCCGAGCAAGGATACTTTCCCATTTGCACTACCTTACTGCATTACTACTACGGCACTCATTTTAGTGCTCCAGTGCTTTCAGGAACTATTTTCTCGTACATGTAAGCAATAATTCAAATGGGGCCTACCTACAACATGAGTGGGTCCAGGGAACCTATGGTAGTCCAGATTTGTCTAAGGACATTGTACTGTAATAAATTTGACTAGGAACAGGATACCTAATTACAAATGTACCAGGCAAGTCGAGGTTGAACACCAAGGCTTGGGGCTACCAGAGGAGAAAAATCCCAAGAACATAAGTGTGTAATACCCTTGTATACGTGTCCATAGACAAGTTTTGTCCGGCTTAAAATCCCAGGGACCTACCCAAGTAGCCAGATCGGCCCAGATGCAAAGGGAGTAACCAAGTGTTACAACCCAACTTAGGTCATGATCGGCGCATGGGGAGCACTTTCCCTCAAGCCTTAACACCCAAAATTTTCTAGGAAAACAGAGAGTTTCCTCTGTTTTTTGGACATTCCTCAAATAAAATACAACCTGCCATATTCCCAAAATAAATTCAAATGGGCATAAAGCATTCTCTAAATGCAGCCTTTGAGCATATAGCAATATCAGCATAGTCCAAATACCAAATTAGCTTTAGACTATTAAAGATAATACAAAACATAGTTTAAAACATTAACCCATATTAAGTTTACAAATCATTTCCATAATATAATCTATATAGCTAAGTCATAATTTCTCAACATAAATATAATATAAATCCAAGGACCCTGTCCGTGACATATGAGCAGCTGACATACTAAAAGATACTATTTAAAAAAGATCTCATGATAAAAGAATGTTTTTAAGAAGGCTCACCATACATGTTTTACCTAGTGAAGTTCGGAAGAACAAACCAGGTACTAGCACATCTATTTGGAAGGAAAAAAAAAGATGAAGGACAACATAGTGAGTTTTGCAATGAATGAAAGATAAGATATTCATAGTTTACTAAATACTCTTTCTCACTATATTCATCAATTCCTCATTCTTACATAAACTCAACTTTAGCATCAAATACTCAATTACTCATGAGGGTTACATAAGAGCACAAATTTTATTTGAGGAGTAATCTCAACCCATCAATCACAAGGTTTGTGATATCTCAAATAAGGTTCTTTCAAATTTTATTTTATCTTAGAGAAACTATGTGTACATAGACCGTTATGTAATGCTATTTTCATTTGATCTTAATTGTGTGATTAATTAAGTCACTGGCTCAAATTAAGAGCGAATTACCTTCGCTGATTAATTTTAGCCTTGAATAATCTATTAAAATGCATGATTATGTTAATTGCTGCTTTTAATTATTTTAACGTTTAAGATTAATACTTTTGAAAATTTAAATATTCTCTCCCAAAGCCTAATCTCAAGACTTATCATTAAGATGCAAATTTATTTGAGTGAGTAGGGTGTGAAAAATAGTGTTTTACTTGGAGTCTTGGTCGATTTTAAACTACTTTGGTACTTTTAGATATGACATTACTAATTTTGATAAAGTATATATGAGCACGGCATTTTATATAATTATTGAAAAATAAATCCGATTTCTGTAACTATTATATAAAAACTTTAAATTTTAAAATATACCAAATTATTGAAAATAGATTACAATTGTAAATATGCATATATATGTATACACACAATAAAAATATTTACGTGTTGAATTTAAATTCCAATTAAGTTATGTAGGTACTAACTTTATTTTCACTTCACAACACAACTGTTATTTTGTTACCTCAATTTAATGGAGATGTGTTTTGAACGAAAATGAAAGACAAGTCAACTTTTCTTGTTAATCTTGAGTCAAATGATAACTGTGAAAACTTAATAAGAGAAGTGGAGAATCTAAGAAAAACTTTCAAATGTTTCTTTCTTTGTCCTTTTTTATGTGTGCATTCCTGGATAACTCCCTGGAATGCTACTTAAGTATTAGGAAAGAATTTTTTTCATTTTAGTGAGCCCATGAAATTTTTAAAAAACCATGTTTTTCTAAGAACTTGACTTTCCCTGTGTATCCCTTTTAGCCATCAAGCCTTGTGCACGTATGTATATTTTATATCTATATATATACATATATACAAAGATAATTAAAGTTTAGAATAAATTTTAACATATGAGTTTCTAGAAAACATGGGTTCAGCCTTGGCATATTAGAAGGATTTGAAAGTGGGCTGAAACTAATTTTAAAACGTTCCTTTCCCATCCCCGACTTCCCTCTCGCTGTAATGATGGGTAATATTAGATAAAAATAAGAGAAAATTAGACATTGCAGACCATCTCCATTCCCTGAATGGCGGAGAGATGGCTCATTGCCTTCTGCCTCACCATGTAGCATAAATAAAGGAGAAGGGGGGAGGGGATCCTACAATGTAATCTTGAAACCTCCTCTTCTCTTGCAAAAGCTTAATTACCATTGTAGAGATTTTGAAGTTGGATAGCTTCAAGCTGGTATTTTGTTTTCGTCCTTCTTATCACCTGGTCTTGATATTTTTTTTTTCATTTGGTTCTTAGATCATAATTCATATTCACAAGCTCCTAGCAAGCTAACATACACGACACAATACACCATGTCTCAATATCAATCACTGTCCCGTACATGTCCAGAACAATTATTCTCAGCCAAATGTAGTTCACAAATTTGACATACAACGTTAAACAAATGAAAAACTAAAGAGAAGGAGAAAAAAGGCCGATAACCATCCACCAAGGCCTTTCCCTAGCCATCCCCTCCACAAACCGCGAGCTTCGTCCACCGTCATCTACAACCCAACCAAGAATCAAACCTTAAAACAAAGCTCAGCCAAACAACAACAATCAGAACCACATGATAAGGATAGTCCAAACACTATTTACATATAACACAAATAGTAGCAAAACCCAACAACAACACATCATGCAAGATTTTAAATCCTTCAAATTAAAAACCAAAGAAAAATAGGACCTGAAAAACTAAGTGCAAAGATGAGGATCGATAAGGAGGTCAAGTCCTCCTTGGTCCTGCCCCTACACGCACCACTGCCGGGTCTTACCGCTATGACCCTCCTCTCCGCCCCACCAGCGAAGTGGCCTCCGTTGGTCGCCGGTTCCCTCCGCTCTTTGCGACAACCCTAAGCTTCGAAGGCCATCCTATGCCACCACTTTTCCTCCACAACCACCATATGCACGTCATCAAATCTGCCTTCCACCATCCTCACACAAATCCACAACCTCACCCTTCAACTCTTCTCTCCCCACTCCCCAAGGCCGAAAACCAAAGAGCCACGACCCTTCTGGTGCTAAGTGAGAATGAGTGATAGTGTGTGAGAGAGAGAGTGTTCAAAGTTTCTTAACTTAGTTGTGAGTGTGAGGTCTAGAGTGCTCGGTATGTGCGGTAGTGAGTGTGACGTGCAGCTCCCCAAGAGAAAATGAAATTCCTAGGGCCTTGTTTTTTGACCAAACATCCCATAGGACCCATTCCCCATGTGCAAGTCCCCAAACGTGATAGGTTAGTCCTCTGTTAATTCCCTTTTATTCTTTTCCTTTATGATTTGATAAAGTTAATTGCTTTTGGGCTGTTGGTTTATTTGATGGTCTAATTGGTTGTACTAACTATAGACTTAAGGGAAATTTTATGGGTTGTGTTTGTTCTTTAATATTGAATGTGAAATTGGAACCATGGGCTGCTATTTTAGGAAAAAGAAAGTAAATTGATTTTTTTGACACTTAAAAATCAATTAGCATATGATAGTACTAATAAAGGTACATTATCAATAGCGAGTTTATTCATTCTAATATTTACATCCTTGTACATTATTATTCACTGGATACGATGTGAAAATCTTATAATTAGCAAGGTTATAATGAACCTTCAAAATAAATAGCATGTGGCTATCAATAAATATTTAATGCTATGTGAAAGTAAGGATAATGCCTATCAGCCTTGTTTTATATATAAAATCACCTATGACATGATGCTTAAATTTATCACAGTAGCATATTATTCTTAGTAGAACTACACACACATACACACACATATATATATATATATGTTAGTTGGACAATTTTAATACTAGGTTTTATGTAGATTATTTAAAGGATATACCCCTAGTGAAATTACCTTATTATTTTAGCCTATCTACATATTTTCTTTTGCACTAGGTGGTATGTATGATGACAATGTTATGCTTGGATTGTTTACTATAATTAAAGATTGCCTAGTTGAATATTATATATGTTATTTTTGTCTATAATGATAATACTCCTTAGATTACATGTATTCTGCATTGATACAAATTATATATATATATATTATACTTAATGCTTTTGGAGGAGTTGATATTCTCAATTTTTTTTTGGAAGGAAATAAAATTAATTAATCAATAAATATTTTATAGAAACACGTGGCTTTGAGTTTCTCATTGCGCTAGGTATACATCGGCATAGCTTGCTATCAAGCCAAAATTGATTTTTCCTAAAATTTTATTCTCCTTTTCTTTATTATTATTATTATTATTTGACTTTTCGTAATTCTTTATTTTGTACATAAAATGTTAATTCATAAGTTATGATGATGACCATGAGTATAT